>BQKZ01008450.1:12496-27767 GCA_036244855.1 Temnopleurus reevesii | reverse complement strand
CCGTATTCTGATGTCAGGTTTAACTTAAACTAGAGTTTAAATATGTGGTTTAAGTATGGGAAGCCAAAAGAGGCTTGAATCTTTAACAGTCTATGTTTAATTTACCAGCATATTTGTCACTCTTATTTAAAACTATCTCGGAATAAAAACTTCAATAGTTTTGTACATTATTAGAGCATGGGTAAAGAGAGCAGTTAACATAAGAATTATACATTGTAATAAAAGTTTTGGCACTTTTGGCTACCCATACTTAAACCGCAGATTTAGACCAGGGTTAACTTAAACCTCGCTATGAAGTTTAAACGACCAGATTTTTTCGTCGCTTCCTTTTCCATTGGAAATGAATGATTGACAAATATTTTTTTTTTTAATCGCAGCAATACAGAATGCAAAGTTTGTCGACTCTATAATGATCAAAGCTTCTTATCGAGTTCTTTTGAGTTCTAAATTCAAGCTTATTAATTGCTCGAGGCGCAGTAATTAACGAAATATCTGTCTATGTAAATCAAAGAAAGTATGGACATAATGATAACAAAAATGGTGTTTGTGTATATTGCCAAGTTCAATTGAGCTAAAAATGGGTCAGATTGATATGATATGATAATTATGATATGATATGGGTACAATGTTCATGCAATTATTATGAATACTCATGGAAGTTTGCGACTGTCAAATCAGGAGAACTGAAAAGAGGTAACATGATAGTGCGTGTGAGTTTGTGGGTGTTGTTGTATGTGTGTTTGTGGGTGTGTGCATGTATTTGTGTGGGTGTGTGTGTATGTATAATGTGTGTTCGTGTGCGCCCATTATTAGAGGGAGGAAGATAAAATGCAGAAGGGGGAAATATCATTCAAAGAAAAATAAATGGATAAACAGATAAACAAATAACAAAAATGAATAAAACAAAATTAATAAAATGGGAGAAGAAACAAAGAACACGAGAACACAATATAAACTATTTCCGTAAAATCAAGTCAAACGCCAATTGGATGATCATTTGTAATCTTATTCAAATCAGAACCGGCTTATGATTGTTGTGTCCGCACAGTTGAATACACGGCGTATGGATCTATGACCCACTTTATTTTACGGAAATAGTTTACATCGTGAAATCCACAAACTTTTTTTCTTACCACTCGGTCATTTAGTCACCGTGTCCATGGCCGTTGATGGCGTGGTCACAGTTTCATGTTATCGTGGATTTGACCGGCATTTCGTTTCAAATTACACACCATTTTTTTTCCAATTCCGCACCAATGAATGAATGATATTTCACTTTTCCAAACCGAAACAACAACCGCATTAACGGTTAGTGCATTCCTTAAAAAAAAACTTCTTTCTTGGAGACCATCACCGAATTTTCAATTTCGTTCCACCAAGAATCCGGCAAAATTATTATTTTTGGCAGATTAAAGTAACGTTTGATCTCATAAGCTTTACATTTGGACAATTTACATTCCGTAGCATTAATCTATACTGATGGATAACTCAACATTTGCTATAAATGTTTTCTACAATTATCCAATTTAAAACCTATCGGGTTATGTCCATGGCGATCAAACGTTAGTTCAATCTACTGAAGGAACTCATAATTTTGCAAAATTTGTGGAGCTAAAAACATTTTAGGAAGGAACGTCTGTTGAATTTGGTTATGAGAACAAAGGAAGAAGTTATACTGCCAACATTTCAAAATGGAAAATCTTACTCTTGGATTTAAAAAACCTCATTTTACATGCAAAAAGGAACTAAAAATCTTAGGGGGTGTTGCTCAAAAGTTGCAATTGATCGGAAGTTGAAGTTGACCGGAACGCGCCAATCAAAATTATTGTCTCATGCGCGTCTTGCTGAACGCGCATACTGTGCGCGAATGAAAATACGTGTTACAATTTGCAAAGTTGCAGTTGATTTGCAGTTGATTTTGAGCAACACCCCATTACTCTGTCAATAAAAAAAACACACACAGAAAAGCATATTGTTAATATTTGAACAATAATAAGGAGCCAGAGGCGTTTTAAATGACATATGTATATAATGTTTAATACATATTTATTGATACATTTCAATTCCATCAAACTGACGATAGAGTTTAAAAAAATCAAGAATAATGAGAATAGTCATAAAAGGAAAAATTAATGAGTAATCTGAAAACCCTAACAACATATATTGCATCATACTTTTGAAGGTTGAATATAGTGACAGAAATGAAAGTAAAAACGTTGTAATAAAATTTGCAATTGCCACTCCTTGCAGCAAAGTAATATCACACAAGTATTTTCTTTCTAAACGTGTCAGTATTCCAATATGAATATGTTGGGTTTTCACAGATATGTATATATAATATAACAATATATGATAGGTATCAATTACACGATGGAAATGTTAATGCCCAATAATTAACATACCTTAGTCATTCAAGGAAGACAATTTTATTAAATTTGATTGAAAGTACACACTAAGAAAGGGTGCACAGAGAGTGCAACCTGAGGTGCAACTTGAAAAGGTGCAATATTGCACCCTTTTGATGCACCCACTAAGTAAAAAAAGGTACATTAAGTCTGACACTACCCCCAAAAAGTTGCAACATTGTACCTTTTGACAGCCTCAAGCAGACACTTTGTTATGTTCTGGAGTCATTGTTTTAAAGTCGCTATCATTTATGCATGGAAGCGTGACACGATCAGACAACCGAGAACCAAGTAATCTCACATCTTCAGAGGTGTGGGTTAGGGTTAAAATCCTCAGGGTCCTCTGTAAAATGCAAATTCATACCTTTTGTGGTATCAATTTTCACCAAAAAGATTCAATATTGCACCCTACAAGATGCTCTCAGTGTTGCATTTGTTTGCACTTTTGAAGGTGCAATTTAGCACATTTATTCCTAGGAGGAGTGTATTATTTCCTTCCTTAGCCCCAAAATTTTCTTGACATAAAAATAAACTATGATCTAGATCCAAATCACAATGCATGAAATGGTCTATCAATTTTAACATGAAGATAACAATTCTCTGGAGCATAACATAGATTATGAATATAAAACATAAAATAACCAAATAACTATGAATCAAATATGAGTACGCATATACTAGTACATATCAGAAAATAGTTTTCTAAAAAATAGTTTCATAAAATATGGCACACAATGACAACTGAGAACATTTTGAGTCAAACAAATTTCTCTATAATAAGATAACTTCATATCGACATGACTCTCTGAACTTTCTACAAAACATTAAAACATGACATCTGTAAAAGTAAATATGATGTATTCATGAACTAAATAGACAGAGTAAAATCTTATCTAATAGGCGCAATAATGAATTAATACCAGGTAATACAGAAATACATGTATGAGAGATGACAACCATTATAGCGATTATAGATCATAGATTTGAAAGCAATCAGCTAACAGCTGCATATAATTTCTCATGAAAGAATAAATGGTAACAAGAACTTTCTTATTTCCTCATTCATTAAAGGGAAAGTCCAGGCGACAATTTAATCTACATATCACTCAGAGCAAAAATTTCGCATTCAGAAAATGGCTAATTTTACCCAGTTTGCTCTGAGATGAAAATGTTTTGAATGATGTATTAATCAATACTTCGCTTGCTTCTATCTTCATGTATCAAAGGAAAGAATTGATGTCATTTCGTATAAAGCGAAATCCTTGACACATCGCAACATGAATCAATTGTGATGGAGAAAGTTCACACATACACAGTGGAATTGCAACAATGATATCACAGGACTTCATCATCACGAGATCTGTTTACACCAAAATTAGCCACCATCAAATCAGACTTTAAAAATTCAGGAAAGTGACCCCTATGAATGAAAGAATGAAATCTTTCATCTTCAAGCTATACATTCAAATCCCCTATGAAAATAATTGTAAGATATGCATATTGCCCCCAAACATTTTACTGCGAGACTGTGCTACTATCCATACATGTCCCTGTACAAAAAAACTTACAAATAAGCAAACTTATGCAATAATACTATCAGTACTAAGCATGCAATGTATTCTGACTACAAAACATTCTTTTTTTTAAGTAAAACTTAACGATAAAGCTGCAAAATATATACCTCATACTTGATATAAAAATATGAGAATAACTTATCACACACTAAAAAATGGAAAAAAAATGCTCTTCACTTCAGAACTGTCCACAAAATCGAACCTGATAGCATGCAATGAGAGTCAGGACTTTTGCTACATATTATCACTGCACTATAAAAGCTCAGATCCCACTACGATCCCATTTCCCTGAGATTGATAGTGATAACATGGAAGCAATTATTTCTCATTCGCATACTGTACACTGTATGTATCTATACATTTGACTAACAAAGTACAGTGCATGTCAAAATAGTTTTGTTACCTGTTATCAATATCTCATGTGAAAAATGTTTTTTTCAATTCAGAGCGGTCAACAATATAGAACCCGATACGTTGCATACAGTAAGAGTTAAAATTCTTTGTTACCTGTTATCACTGTAAACACTCAGAACAATGGGTATGGTCCAGTGATTTCACTGTGATCCATTGTCCTGGGATTTATATTGATAATGTGTCACAGGGAATACATTTTAAGGGGAGTGAGAGCGATTGCTCTCCTAAAAGCTCCCCTTAAATGCTTTTTGGGGAGTGATTTATTGAGCCCCTTGTAACCCCAATTTTACTACTTGAAGACCCAATTTAGCTCCCCTTAAACTCTCCTTGAGAGCATCTAGGAGAGCTATCTGTAGCTCCCCTGCAAATTCTTAAATTCAGTCCCTGCTGTAAGCAAAGAAATCTGACATGCATTGTTTTACATGTGCATTACTCTAAAGGATTATACAGTGTAGATCAAAATATTTTGTTCCCCTGTTATCAATGTAATGCCAAGAACAAAGGGATCAGTGGGATAACTAGGCAATATTGTTCTGAGAATTTATAATATAGTGCTCAGATGACTGAGCATTTCTGAATTGTACTGTAGTTTGAACTAGACATTTAAATGTACAGATGAATTTGAATTCATTGTCACACAAAGTCATATATTTATCAGTTTAGATATCATTGGATAAGCCGTTGAAAAAAAGAAAATGCAACTAACACGACATAAACTATTTCCGTAAAATTAATTTGAACGCCAATTCAATGCCTGTTTGTAATGCTATTCAAATCAGAACAGGCTTGTGACTGTTGTGTCAGTACACTTCAATACACGGCGTATGGATTTATTGTCCCATAACCCACTTTATTTTAGGGAAATAGCTAATATCGTGTTAACAACAACCCCATGACAAAAATAATCTTTGTGACGATATATATAAAAGTAATTTATGATCACACATTTGTATAAATCTCCATAATATATCATATCATATGTACAAATATTAAATATTTTCTCCACTTCAGATCAACCTTTTAACAGCATCCTCACCCCAAACCAACCAAATTGTCAATATCAAAATCTAAAAATAAAAATTCATCAAGTTTTATCTAATATCAATATTTATAGTTCTGTGTGAATATGGTTTAATCTTTAAGCAAAAAGCTCAGCAAATAGTGTTAGGTTTCAATTTTACCTAATATGAAATCAAACAGCAATTCCTGCAATGCCAACCTTTTGAATATCCACGTGGACAGGAATTAAAATTTGAATAATCAAACAGCTGAACCAAAGAATATCACATGAGAGATAGCATGATAACAATCACCAATCACTTTCATAAGAAAATATTTGATTCCCTTTTTTGAGATTCACAATCTAATTTTTATCCCCATGCATATACTTTTATATCGGTCCAAACGATATGGTACAGTAGGTACACTATCTGTTATATCAGCATCAAACTGCAATTGATTGACAAATAAGGGAATCAACAAAGATAGGGCAAGAAAATCAAGTAAATGCTAAACACATGCATATTTGCAAAGAGTTGTGCAAATAACGATTCTACAACAATCATTACAGCTGATTATGCAATATTGCTTACGAAGTGCAACCGTTTCAACAGCCTGCACTAATAATACTGATAATATTCTTCATTCTGATTTTCAATCAATCTTGCTTTCAACATAGAGGTGTTGTACTTCAAAATGTTTGGTCAAGTAAACTCTCTTACCACCACATGTGGATAAGAGAGATGAAAAAAACTAGACATTTAACATAGAAATGTTCCAATTTATATTGCAAATTTTCAAAGACAGGAAGTATCCAGTTTCTATCATAATTGAAAGAAAAATGTTACAGGCAACGATTTTCTACTCCATGCAGCATGTAGATTCAGACAACCCGGCATGAATAATGAGGTAAGCTAATGGATTCTACCACAAGTAACATTTAAAACATGTCTTGACATAAAATGGTCAAAAATATTGAATGTTTCAGGAAAACATAAGACAAAATCTAATTAAGCGAAAACATCACATGACCTGAAAATAGCTTTTCTTTTCCATATTTACTTTTACATTGAGGTAGCATACACAGAATGCCCTAATGTATTCACTGAAATAATTCTTTTTAATAAGAAAAATATTGGAAAACATCTAAATACTAGTGCATGAAGCAAGCTACATGTTATTTAACTTGGATACCCTACTGACTGGCCTTCATGCTGACATAGAGGGTGTTGCTCAAAAGTTGCAATTTATCGCAAGTTGCAGTTGATCGGAACGCGCCAATCAAAATCATTGTTTTATGCGCTTCTAATTAAATGCGCGTACCGTGCGCGAATGAAAAGGTGCGTTACAATGTGCAAAGTTGCAATTGATTTGCAGTTGACTTTGAACAACACCCCTATAGACTGATCAATTAGAGATTTATTATGCCTTCCCTTTTTCTCCCCATTTGTGCTGCATTATGAAATGTGCCTAAATGATATGAAAAAGAGTGGTCTTGCCCTTAAAATGACAAAATTTAAGGCCAGAAATCCATTTCTAATTATGCTGTGTTTTCGTTGATTCGTATTGCTCAAAGTTATTGCTCATGATAGATATTATGCAATAGAGTCCACACTGTACTACCCTAATCTTATCTAAAGTAGAGGCAGCTATGTCAAACCTATGGATACATCGACAATGCTAAATGCATGATTTGCACATTACTTGTATTGACAAAGTAACATAATCCAGACATATTATATAATCAAAGATTACACCAATATCAAACCCCTATGACTTAGAGCATCAGTTTCTCGATAAAACAAACTCAGCAGAAATTCAAGATTTTCTTTCAGACTATAAACCCATAATGGCCTTCAACTGAATTCTGCCAACTCAAGGATTGCCGACGCAGCATTTCATGTGGGGTAGGCACGACAAAAGTCACACGAAAGATTAATGGGTACAACTGCAAAAAGTGCAAAAATTTCCAAATCGGTTTTACAGGGCTCGAATTAGCCTGAGGCAACCCAAGGTGATTACTGTGGGCGCCCTGTTCTGTTGCCATGGTGCCCATTTTTATTTTCTACAATTCTCTAGAAAAGTGGCCTTCATCAAAATTGCCTCATATATGATGCCATGATTGATGATATGATCCCATTTTGAGCCCTGCAGCATTACCTCTGCTTCAGATAAATGTAAATTCCACTCCCCAGTTTCATCTTATCTCAATAATAACGAATGAAGCAGTGCTGTCTTCTCTAATCATGGAAGCCACTTCAGCTTTTCCAGTATGTCACCCTTTAAAGGCTCTATCCAATTTGTTTACTTGTAGAGGCAAGCATCAATTACAATAATACTTGGTAGACACATTTTCCACTCCCTTGGAAGCATTCCAGCAGGGTGGTCACATGCTCCAGTAGCTTATTGAGTTGAGTGTGTCACTAAAGTGCGATAAGAGCAGACAATCTTTTCTCCTTTCTCTGTAGTGCCGCTACGTACACCTATTGCGATTATGTTTGAAAACAAACAGTTCGGTGGGATGTGTAGATAATCAACCCGAGTTAACTTTTCCTTTTACTACAAGTACATTACATTGTACGAGCATAACATCACTTCTCCTTTCTCCTTTCTCTGTAGTGCTGCTACACTTATTTTGATTATGTTTGAATGTAAACAGTTCGGTGGGATGTGTAGGTAATCGACCCAAGTTAACTTTTCCTGGGTCCTTTGAAGTTTCTCAGAAAGCTGACACCGCCCCCTCCACTGAAATCCAACAGAGCTGTGAAGGCACTTACTGGCATTATACTGGGAGAAGAAAGAGAGAGAGAGAGAGGAATCTAACAATTTGTATACACATTTATATATGTCTTTTTTTAATTCATCCATGTACACATATATATAACTATGCTGAGGTGTTTGTTCAACTTAAGTTTAAGAAAAAAAGTTTTGCATGATTCGTTTCCAAATACTACTTCGCATTGGATAATTATTCAACTTCAAGAAGTTCTCCTTAGACAGAGTTGACGGTAGACAAACGTACATCAGCTCATAGCAGACTACATTGTACATCATTTGAACTTTTATTCATTTTAGGATTATTTTTCATGATATTACTTTTGTACAAAATCACTTCAAAATGTACAAAGCTACTCTCATAACATGACATGGGGTTAATGTCAATAAAATTTAAATATTTGTGAAGCAAAGTTGTAGTGCTGGTAGAGAAATTCCATGCCTAATAGAATGAATACAATGCAAAAAAAAAAGACAGTTCACTTAAGATGACCATGCAAAATTGTTTAAAACATAAAAGCATTATAACAAAAAAGCATTTATACCCTTTGTAGAAACCCTTCAAACCAACAAATTGTTCTTTTTTAGAAAAAAGTGTACAAAACGTATTTCTCGAAACTTTTGTAAGATTCATTTTCAGGAGAAAAGGAATTTACATGTACATATATTTTTAGAATACACCTCGTATCAGCTATCATACAACTAATGTACATTACAAATTTAGATCATGAGAAATATTATCATTGAAATTGAATGACATAATCATTAGTTGTATCTCATCACACCCAAACATTACTCAAAGAATAATTAAAACTAAATGCTGAGTTCATCGTATGTGTGATTCATTTGTTGTCATGGTTACCATCTGGCTATAATGTCCATCAAACAGGAAATGGGGATATCAGACATTCAATCAATCTTTGACATGACCATGCCTATCATACATGGTAACCGGATAATGTTAGCCACATTAGACCCATCAAGCCAAAATCAAACAGAAATTGGATTTTTAATTACTTAGAATTTTTGTTAAAATTAATATTGAATGAGTCTGTGCTAAGCACTCCCTTATCAATTGAAAGAGGAGAGAAAAGGCAATATTATTTTAGGTTGGTATGCATGCATAATTTGCTCTGCATTAAAATCTTGATAGGATTGTTTTCTGAAGAACGTGGGGATTTCACACATACCAAATCTTTGATTCATAGTCCCATGAGAATGGTTACCATGGTTATAGAAGCAGAAAATGACAGGCAGTTTGAGGCAATTCAGTGAGCAATACATGTAGGAGGGGCGCTTTCATGCAGTTCAGTTGCTATAAGGTTAAAAAAGGGAAAAGCTCCTTTCTCTGTAGAAGATCAAAGCTATAATTTTCATTTCTTTACAGGGCAGGGATGGCCAACAAGTACAAAAAAAAAATCAAATACTGAGTCGGCTACCCCATATAAAACAAACCTACCTGAATGAATAAACAAAATGAATAAAAGATTGAGAAATACGTGTAAATATACTTACGACTTAACTGCAGGAATGTACTGGGCATACCAGGGTACAAATATTCGCTTCTGATTCGTAAGAATACCTTGAAGTATCATCTTTACCGCTCTCTCGGACTTTAAAGGGGCGGGAAATCTGAGAGGGGGAAATAAATCCAATTACATACACTGTATTCAATGCTAGCAACGAGCAAATATAATCATTTTGTCAACTTTTAGTCATTATAAATACAGACACCTATAAACACAAACAATTGATCCTCCATCTGATTTGAAATCTATTTAATGAGTTTATATATCCCTAAATGATCCCTAAATCTTTCCTGGACTATTTGTACACAAACTTTTTTAATCATTTTATAATCAGAATAATTGTTGATTGCTAAGAATTGAACATTTTGCATAATGTTTGGGAGAAATCAATACCCAAGCATCTGAGGGAAAGAATTACTGAAAAAGCTGATATTTTAGCTTAAATAAACTTAAGTGTATTCACTTAATTTCAGATTTTACCACACATTGTCATTAGCGAGCTGTTTAACTTTATATTCCTGTTTTGAAAGATTATCTTACACATGTCTATAAAGGGCATTCTGATGAATGAAAATTTTATCAAATTCATGGTCGTAAAATTTGTGATAGAAAATTTAAAAAAAAATTCAGCTTATACAATAATAGGTAAAAACCATTCGTCACATTTGTATGCTGTTTTGTTCTCATGCCGGATTTCCACTAAATCAATTAAAAGGGTTCTGTTCTTTCCTATACACTTTGAACTTTCAACCAAAACTAACCTTTCACATTTTCAGTGTCATGTCTAAAGCATGCAATGCAATATCAGTCCAATCACTAATTTAAATATTGCTAAATACAAGCAGAAAGATGGAATATATCTGAGATTTCTTTGAGATACTCTTTATTTGTCTGTTCAACAAGTACAAACATATTGATATTTGTATTTTATCTACTCCTTCATTTATCAACCTACCATATAGGTCAAAATATCCTGCTTACCAATTATCACGATAAATACAATATGAGTCGGATCACTGGGCCATATCCATTGATTTGGGGTTTAATAGATGAGGTATTTCCATGCGGCTGGATCAACTTTTCATACGATGTCCATGTAACATACATTTAGGTATCCAATTTGTCACTTCATCATTAAGATCAGTTTAGTTTATCTTAAGCTTTGGTGTATTGATGGAAATTACCTTTTTTGTCAGTAAATATCTTCTGGATTTGAAGCAACAGGCACACAAAAATTTACCTACATTACATGAACATCATATTGCTTTTGCATGTTCAAGAAGTTGTCAGGTGTCGATTTCCAATATGCTATGGTCTTTGCGGAATGCATCTGGGTGAGACACTTTTTTTTAGGGATGATGTCATTATTGGAATGTATATGCCTGGTTTGAAAATGACATAGATTTAGGAGTTTTGGGAAATACCCAGTAATATCAAGTATAACATGTACCTAATGTACCTAAAATGAATAAAACTAGGTGCATTACCTTGACTTGCACTGAGCAAACATGCCTTCCTCCATATAAGACGGACAAACGAGCGAGAGATGGACTCCAGAGCACTTCATCTGTTTAAGTTCGTAGCCCAGGGCCTCAGTGAAACCAATGATTGCTGATTTACTGGCGCAGTAGTCCGCTAGACCGTTGACGCCCACAAAGCCTGCCAGACTAGCGATGTTGACGACATGGCCTTGCTTTCGGTTCAGCATGTCAGGGAGGAAAGCCTTGGTAAGCTGTGTTGGATATAAGAAACAAAAATTCACAATTGCATAGATCTAAGATATTATTTGAACAGGTTTTTTTTCACCCAATATTTACATCTCTCCCATGGAAAATATCAAATCAAGTCAACACGGTCAAAGAAAGCAATATGAAGTTCTAAGTAATTGGGCCAAGGCTACTTACCAATTCTTTAATAGTTTCACTTTCAGCTTATTCAAATTCAAGAGATTTTATTTTGTTTCAAGAAATTCAGGTTAAAATGTTTGAATGAAACCCTGGCATTAGACGCTTTCAGTAGGGCCTAGAGAAAGAAAAATTATATGTTTAAACTGTGAAAATTTGAAATGAAATTTACAAATTTTAAACATTTCAGTTAAATTCTTGAGTTGACAGAAAATGTGATGTCTTGAGAGCCTTTGTGGTGGCTTTATGGTGGTTCATATCAGAGAGCATGATAGGTAGAAGGCCTATTTCTAGGTTAGTAGCCTACGGTAGTGATTTTCTGCTGTCTAAACAATGCTCACCACATTGGTTACTCGAAATAAATCCCTGCATGCTCCCTGATAGGAACGACAGTACAGGCACATATAGAGAAAAACTCCCATTCACTTCAGATTGTTAAAATCAAAGATTAAAGAACGACATGATTCTTCAAAATACGTCAAGAATCAACCAGCACATAGGCCCTACAAGGACAAAAACCTATACTTTGTCTACTCTCCTGAATTCGTCTTCGGAATAAATGAAGATATTCAAGACATGACTCTTGTCTTTACTGTATTAACACTCTGTTTTCTATTTTAAATCCAAACTGAAAAGCATTTTACACTGATGACACAGACTGAGGATGTTGCTTTAAGTTGCAAATGATCGCAAATCAGTGGTAAATTGTAATGTGCATTTCCATTTGCGCATGGTCCTTGTCTTGGTACCGGTACTGGGTAGTCGCTTTTAATTTAACAATTAAACAATGAATCATTGAATGATAGACACTTTCCGATCAACTGTATGATGGGAGGTCCCACGTCTGCGCACCTAAACTTTCAGCTTGAAAAAAGCTTGAAGTCAATGAATATCCAATTCAATTTTAATCGTATATTTTCACAAATATCCTGAAGATTATGTGTGAGAAATATCTCAGCAAAATCTGACCAGGAACATGAACAATGTCATTTTAGATGAAATATACACCCCTCTCATTTTTGCCGGTCAAAATATTTTTGGTCCCTTCTCTGCGTCCCATTCACTTTACACGCGGTTGGAGATTTTCAGGAAAAAGTCTTGATTTCACCGAGTGCGCGAGTTACATCGCGTATGTCAATGAGGCGCAGATGAGGGACCTGGCGCAGAGGAGGAACCCCTTACCATACAGTAACTTGCAATCAATTGCAAATTTCAAGCAACACCCTACTGCTAACTTTAGGCCTAAATTTATTCCATACCCAAATATAGGCCATGGTATTGACTTCGAAAACCTTCTCTATCGCAGTATCTGTACACTGAAGCACTGGTTTTCCACTGAGAGTTGCAGCTTTATTTATCAAAATATCAACATGTCCGACATCCCGTTTGATTTGTGCGACGACCGAATACAAGTCCGTTTTTCGACTTAGATCACAGTAATATGCATGAGCGATTCTCCCTTTGCTACAAAGCTCCTCAGCCAATAATTTGTTTCCTTCAATGTCTACATCAACCAGCACAAGAACTGCACCTCTTCGAGCGAACTCCTGAGCGAGCAGCCGGCCTAGTCCGTTGGCTGAGCCGGTGATCAAAACAGTACGCCCATACACATACTTGGGACTGGCAGGGAAGATGAAACGGCAAATGCTGCACATGACGTGGTAAAACATACGGCAAAATAACACAATTAACTCGATCATTAGCGATAAATAGTGGTAGAAATTGCCCAAAGGCAGAGAAGTGTCGGAAATATGATCTTCCATGGCCTGTCCCCCGGTTCCTGCCATTTTTTCAATGCATCCATATAAAATAATCTGCCAGAAATAAATTCTTGTTGAGTGCCGAGTATAGTATTGTGCGCTAGTGTAGTGCGCAATCATCCAATGGAAATAATGTAAACAAGTTGAGATTGCAAAAATGCATGTGCGGTACGTTACGACATAAGTAGGTCGGGTTATCACTGCGCATTTTGTAATACATTTGAANGTATTATTTGAACAGGTTTTTTCACCCAATATTTACATCTCTTCCTAGGAAAACATTCAATCAAGTCAACACAGACAAAGAAAGCAATACGCTGAAGTTCTAATTAGTCTAAGGCCAGGAGCGAATTCTTACTTGATTTTCGGCTTATTCGAGAGAAATATTTTTTGTCTCATCAATTTTTTAGCTTTAATGGGAATGAAATTCTGGAATTAGACTGTAAACAAAAATGAAATGTTTAAACTGAAAATTTAAATTAAGTTATGAATTTTAAAAGTTTCAGTTAGCCTATGTCATCCGACAAAAAATCCCCATTCAATTAGAGTCCTTACCAGAGACAGAGTATTACAATTTACATGGAGGGGCAAATAAGGTGTAAACATCCAAATAAGTAAGTTCATGATATTGTAAAAAAAAAAAAAAAAATGGATGAATATGAAGAGGAACATTATTCGTAAGAAAAATGTTTGAAGAAGCAACAAGGACAAAACAAACACTTAGTCTACTTTCCTGAAAGTTAAGGTTGGTGTCCTGATAATTATTATCGTTGACGTTGTCTTTATGGTTTTAATAGCACTAGCCACTAGTATGGTGCTGTCACATTAATTCGCGCATCATATTAATTCGTACATCTTATGAATTTCTACAAAATCGATGAAATATTGCAAATCTAACATCACCATCGTAAAGAGCGTTGTTTATTTGCCTACATTGGAAATTTTCTTAGCAAAAGGACCAAAAACAATGAAAATATTGCCAAAAGATCAGCAGATTTGCTTGCATTTGCAGAAAAACACGGGTCTCGCGACACTGAGGTGAATCCTTCCAATTTTCAGACAGAAATCATCAAATTTGTAAGTAAGCAGACATACCATTCGATTCCTTGATATTTTGTGGTCAAGCTACTGTAAATTTTGCATCTTAGATGGAAGCAATTTTATGGTAAATCTTGTTCAAAACGGGGCCTACAAAATAATATGACACAGTTTGTTGACAATTCCCGCCATTTTCCAGCATGGAGCGATGCGATCGTTTCGTCAATCGAATTTTTATATCGCGATATCTCCGTGATCCTTTCGTGGATTAATTTTATTTTTGGAAATATTTTTGAAGCCTAAAATATCTAGTTTCATTTCATGCCAGTATTTTAGAAAGTAATTTTATATTTTACAAGATATATTTTGCTAAGTGCCACGATCCAAAAATGCTTTAGAAAAAGTATACGAATTAATGTGACCCCATCATATTACTAGGCTGTAGCCTATGATGTAGGCATACAGTTGAGGTAGGCTCTGCAACCTTTTTAAAATCCATATTATAGGCTAGGCCTTAACTGTATTTTTCATACTCTGAATTTAAATAAGGAAAATTATGACATGAGGGTAATGCTACAAAGGCCAAGTTGCAATTTATCCCAAATCAGCTGCACATCAGTTGCAAAATTCAACGTTTTTCCACTTGTGCCAGGAAAACGTGTTTAATTAATAAAACGTCTTTTTTATTGGCGTGTTCGGTTCAATTGCAACTTTCGAACAACACCTCCTTAATCTATTATCTAGATATAGGCCTACCGTACAAGGACCGGTTTCCGGCCATCCTGGTATAATCGGCCACCAAGCCTCATGCAGTTTGTCTATGGCGCGCACATGGCGCGCACTTAGGTTAAATGCGCGCCCAAATAAGCGCAC
>BQKZ01008449.1:0-10491 GCA_036244855.1 Temnopleurus reevesii | reverse complement strand
AATAAAGTTGGGTAATTGTTGGTTGGTTAAAAACATATCATTAATATGGGCAATTGTCGCCCAACTGAGCTTTCAAATGATTTTACCAATATTGGCCAATTATTCTTTCTTAAATATTGGGCGAATATTTACCAATATTTTTTTAAATGTCTGGTAAAATTAGTTGGTTGGTTAAAATTTGATAAACATAATTCTGGGCAATCATTATTCAATTGAGTCTTTTGGTAATATAATCAACATTGGGTGATCGTTTTTACCTATATACCGGTATTGCCCAATAGATGAGTGTTTTGAGAGTTGGGCAAATGTTTGACGTGGAAAATTATTGAGCGATTTTCACCCATCATATGAGTGCTTGGAGAGTTGGACAAGTGAATATTGTGGAGAAATTGTTGAGTAATTATTACCCAATATATGGAAGTTTGGTAAGTTACTATTTATGTCTTTGGTGTCCCCAAGCCTTCATCGCCGGTTCGTACGGATCATCGGTAGAGCATTAGCCTACTATGCTCAACGCTACGGGTTCGACTCTCGGGGTGGGGTAATTCGAAATTGCGATTTTCGTTGATCTGTTTATGTCTGTATCGATTGTAATTACAAACTAAGAAGGTGGAGAGAGAGAGGGAGAGAGAGAGAGAGAGAGGAGGAGAGAAAAAGCGAGGTGGTAGCACCGACGTCGACAATTTTTACCCATCATATGAGTGTTTGGAGATTTGGACAAGCAGCTCACTGGGGATATTAATGTTCCGGAATAATGATGTGTATATTTTCATTTGAAACCAAATCATTTCCTTCAAGTGAATGTCATTTTTCTAATGTTTGATCTCATCTTTGTTCAAATGTTGCGATATTCACATGATTGACTGAGAGTGTGGGTGCTCAGGCTCGTGAAAATTGTCCAAATTAAGTTGGAATAAAGCTGTCAGATTTGGACCTCTTGTGGAGGTTCAGAGTAGTGAGGATGATGAGGATGCTTGACCTATGATGTCATCGGTTGCCAATTTGTCTAAATATCTAAACATTCATAACTGTTCATCTGACTTTTCTGCTCCGATTAGACAAATGTTATTTTGGGACATTCTTCTTTTAAGTTGGAATAAAGCCGTCAGATTTGGACTTCTTGCGGAGATTCAGAGCAGCGAGGATGATGAGGATGACTGTAACGAATAGAAGAATACCCAGAATAACGATCACCGCCAGCGCGGAATGGGATGACATCTCGCTTCCATTGACTAAAGAGTGGAAAAACAAAAATATTCGAAATTAAACTCCTGTATAATACCCTACAGTATTCAATTAATGATTAGGCGATTTTAGATCGAGATAGAGAACATTGCTAATTTATTTTTCAACTTTCAGATCATGAATGTCTTGATAATATACACAATCTAAATCAAGTTCTGACAAGAAAACTATCAACGTTAAGTGCTTCAAAACAGCTAAAGTATAAAACGTTACCTCCATCATGTCCTAAGGCACTCTACTGGAATTATAGTCAGAGATGCATTATTCACCATTAGTGATATCTTGATATAGCATGAATAATTCTACTTTGCATTCTGTGTTTTTTGTCCATCCATCTGAAAATAGCTAATTGGGTGAGACAATTTGATCTGAGCATTTTTACAATTTTGTAATCACAATAATACATAGAACACGATATAAACTATTTCCGTAGAATTATGTCGAATACCAATGCAATGCTCTTTTGTAGTGCTAATCAAATCGGAACCTGCTAGTGATTGTTGTGTCCGCACAATTCAATGCACGGTGTACGGATCTATTGTCCCATGACCCACTTTATTTTTCTCAAATAGTTTATATTGATCGTATTATAGTGTCCCTTTTTTCTTTTATCCGCTACTTTTTATTGTTTTTCTGTTCTTTTTGTTAATGAACGGCTTTTATATAGCGCTTATCAACACTTCATGAGAATTCCCTAAGCCCTCTACAATTGCAGCATTATTACCCTGGCTTTAGCAGTTATATGTTTAATAAACATATTTCTCGCACGTGCTGGCTACAGCAGATTAAAGTCACAAAATCAACGATCCTAAAAATCGCTGCTAAAGTTACAACTATTACTTAATCTACTTTTTTTTTAATTTTCATAAAGTTAGAAACGGATTCTTACTGTCACATGAACCAGTGTGTAAATAAAGATTGTCAAGGGCGACGAGGCCGCTCTTTCCATCTCCAACGACGACTGCAGTCAGTAATATCTGATGAACATCAAAGAAAGAACACAAAAAACACAGGCACAAATAGAATTAAATGAATAGAGTTGATTAACTGTCTCATGATTTGCAAACATATAACGTAGGTATTGCATGACTTTGCGGCAGCTATATAATGCTAGCCTTCGCGCGACTTATATAGTCGTTTTATAAAAAGTTGTTGACAAGAAGACATCTCACCTGAAGAAAAATTCTCAGTAGCAACGATTCACACTAAGAGAAAAGGTGCAACTTTGCATCTTTAAGGGTAAAATCAATGCATCACTGGTAGCACGTGCAGTGTATTACAAAATACATGTGTTTAAAAAGTTAGACGGAGCTGTACAATCTATTTATTTATTTATTTATTGATCAATATTTTAGCATGATGCCCTCACAACAAGATATTGGTATCACGAGGGGTCCTGTATGATAAAAAAAAATACATGAACATATACAATAACAAAACTCGGCAATCAAAATAATATATCAATAAATATTTATACAGAAATATTTACACTAGTAACATATAGGATTGTATGAGGAGTACCCACCCGATACTGATCAGAATCGCTTTCAGAGCTTTCTATTATAAGAGGATCCGTTCAGACGTCTGCCCAGTTGGTGCTGAGAACGACTTGATGAAACGTTTGGAACCATCTAGTCCCAATCGAACTACATCCAAGCGCATGTTGCCTTCCAGAGCATACATGAAACTGAAGCAATTGTGGTTTCGTCTCATGTTAAATGTTGATGTTGAAATCGTTGCGGAGTCTCCGCTTGATGCGTTCGTTGCGTCGACATACATGAAAGATCCATATCCTGACGTTGATAGAGGAAAATAGAAATGTACGTTATGATATAATATTGTGGTGTGAGTATTATTCGTTGCATCTCGTTATTCAATTGCCTGTTGCCTTCCAAAGCATACAGGAAACTGGAGCAATTGTGGTTTCGTCTCATGTTAAATGTTGATGTTGAAATTGTTGCGGAGTCGCCGCTTGATGCGTTTGTTGCGTCGACATACATGAAAGATCCATATCCTGACGTTGATAGAGGAAAATAGAAAGGAACATTAGGATATGTTATTGCCATGTGAGTATATTTCTTTGAAACTTATTATTCAAGCGCCTGTTGCCTTCCAAAGCATACATGAAACTGAAGCAATTGTGGTTTTGTCTCATGTTTAAATGTTGACGTCGAAATCGTAGCGGGATCGCCGCTTGATGCATTCGTGTCGTCGACGTACATGAAGGTTCCATATCCTGTTAATATAGGAATATATAAAGTAGCGTAAGGATATTTTATTGCGGTTTGAGTATTGAATTTGCAACTCCTTATTCAAGCGCATGTTGCCTTCCAAATCGTACATGAAACTGAAACAATTGTGGTTTTGTCTCATGTTTAAATGTTGATGTTGAAATCGTAGCGGAGTCGCCATTTGTTGCGTTTGTAACGTCGACGTACATGAAGGATCCATATCCTGTTGATATAGGAATGTAGAAAGGGGCGTTAGGATATTTTATTCAAATATCGTTCGATTTACTATAAATTTATTATAGCTAATCTCCAAGCTTCATGGTTTGGCGGTAAGTTATAATTACTGATACTCAATCAGTAGTAGACTTAAAAGTCTTAAAAGTTCCCATATTGTGTAAATGAGTTGATAGGCATATGTGTTGATCTACAATGTCATGTTAAAAAAAAGACAATAATCCCAATTTTGCTTTAAAAGAAATTTTGCAAATGTGAGTTGGAAACTTCAGAAACGCTTACAAACAGTGCATGGCTCTAAATAAACCCGGATAGACAGGATTTCGGTTATAAGCAGTTACTGGTATTAAATCACACTACTTGAGGCATAACACAATCTGTTAAGTTTAGAACAAGCCTTATGCTCTAATAAATTACATTCACATAATCGATCCAGTACAATATAACCAGTATAGTAACCGTGATAGCTCATTGAGAGCTAACTAAAATAATCACTTCATGTTTCATCGAGTACTTACCAGACCAATCAATAGGAGGTGTTCCTCCGACCAGAGAATCAAACCACACCCAGTCCAGTTGGTCATCAGTGCTCTGCATCAAGCCACACGCGCTGTATCCTGGTAGTTCCACAGCGCCCTCTCTGCTGCTGACGCCGTATTCTAGGTTGCAGCTGAGCAAGGTATCTCTGAGGCCACCTCCGCATGGACCTGGTATTAACGTAATATCGTCTAAACCGATGTCACCGCGGTACCCGTTTCCAACCGTCCCTGTAAAAACTATCTAAATAGAAAACATTATTTAAAGTGCCATCGTCGTAGCTTCCAGAGGTCGTTCAGAAAAATATATTGCCTTGGCAACGTGCCCAATTCCAAATGCACAAATAAAATGCCCGAATAAAGTGGTACTCTGTGAAATCTTTGCCAAATAATCAGTTTCGGATGATGAAATGACCACGCCAAAGCTGGCGATATTTTACACTTGACACTTGGCAGGATCTAATTCCATGGATGGCTAATTCTATTGCCTTTCAAGTCAAGCTGCCAGATCCTTGCCACCGAACGACTTTAGGTCGCTTCAGGTCCTTCATTTGGCAGCAGCTGGTCACCCCCAGGCACTTTTTCTTGCCATGTAAACGCAGCATCAGCGCAATATATGCTGACTCAATTTGAATCCAAATAAACATCATAAGACTTACTATTGATATCAATCGTAGGGGACCCAGGACTTACCTCACTTGGTCCGTACTTGACACCGATCTGAACATTGTAGGGTTGCCATCCCGAACCGAGCGGGCCAGTCAGGCGGGCGATCTCCGCCTCTGGGTAGTAGTCACCGCGATGCTTTACTGACAAGGAGGCCGTGTCGTCACCGCTCATATGGAAGAAGAATACGAGACAGTACGAATCGTTGAAGTAGGTGATGGCGGGGGAGATGATGGTCGCTCGGTCACCGGGTCGTCGGGGCTGGGAAGCTTCCAAGAAAAGGTAATGACCTGAAGATGTAAATAAAACTTTGTTGTAGATAACCCTGGTCCGGATTCATTATTGCATTGATGTTTGTAATTGCTTCAAACAGATCAACGTTATAAACACCATGTCTATGACATAATGATTACTAGGAATTTGACGTTGTTGTGATGTTTAACAAACCAGATGGATTGAAATCAGTTTAAAGGGGACCGGTTTAACGTATTATGAGAACTCTCAAGCTCTAGGCCGACTCACACCTTTGCGTTTTTAGTGTGCGTCGGCCCAGCGTTTTGTGGAAATTAAAAACGCTCCCCGAGCGCACGGTATACGTTAATCAGACGGTAGACTGACGTTCGAACGTGTGAGTGTGAGTATGGCTTCTCTATCGAAGGAAGAGGTAGAAGAGAAATAAGAATAGGAGGAAGAGGAGGAGTAGGGGTATGAGGGGAAGGAGGAGGACGAGGAGGAGTGGACGAGAAGGAGGGCGCAGAGAAGGAGGAAAATAGACTAACCATCAGCTGTGCCTTTAGTATGATCATCAGTAGGTCCGGTGCCATCCGTTCCTGTTGGGCCAGAGTTCCGGAACCAGTCGAAATCATCATAATTACTGTCTCTTTCATCCACTGGTTGGGTATATCCACATATGTCGTCTTCAAAATCACAGTTGGCGACAGAAGGCAGGCTCGGTTGTTCAACATCTGAAATGAGAACGGATTTTTCCTTACGGACAGCCGTTTGTTAGATGGTGGTTTGGTGCAAGACACATTGTATATCAGGGCCAAAAAGAGGTAAGTATCAGAGAACAATTACTATGGCTCCTCGGAAATATATAGATATATATATATATGTGTGTGTGTGTGTGTTTGGATCAGCCAGTAACATGTCTTAGTCGTTTTGCTATCATCCCATCAAACATAAAATGACTGCAAAGGTGAATTCTAAGCCCAAGTCACCCCTGTTCAATTCGATTATTAGTCAAGTTGAGTCCTCTGATCACAGAAAGCTGAACTGAATCAAGAGTAATTTTGAATCGGGGTTAGCAATGGGGCGTATAACATGTGGCTGCTCTGTGAGCAGAAAGGACAGCGGAATTGGACAAAGTAAATAACTTGATTAAGATCTTCAAAATAGCTTCATGATCACAAAATAAATCATCTTTCCTGTTCAGTCACTGAACGAATGTAACAACTGTCTAACATTTCTCCTCATAATAATGGCAAAAGACATTTCTTTTGCGAGACCTTAGCTATTGAGGGTGATTCAACGGAAGTAATTTACTTTTTTCTAAATCATTTGTCCCTTCTGTTTACAGTGCGGCTGGCTTTAGATTTCTGTAATTACCTGTACATTCGCCGCTTGTAATCGTGAAATCATCAAGCGCCATATCGGCTGCATAAGTGCTATAACCAATCGACCCTTCAATGGTGATCTGCATCAAGAATGATTAGGAAAAAGATCCATAGGTTCGTTACTTTGGAATGGAATGGAATATTCTCATAAACTCTGGAGTAATATTGGGTAAATGGAAGTTAACATTCATCTTTACAATGATTAACATGATGAAATCCTTATCTTAGAAATGTTTTCCTTTATATCAATGCGATTTATATTCATTTTTGATGAAATAATTTTTTTCAGAATAGCAAAGACTCTACTTAAATTGACGCATCCAATCTGACGATATCCACGTTCAGACAATAATGCCTGCCTACAGGATTTGTAAACCACCTCTTCTGCGATTACCCGCCTTTAGCTTACATAAAAACTCCTTGTAGACGAAGGCAGATTGATGTGGCCCTCCAACCATTCCGAACCCTTGTTGCCAAACAGCTGAAGTTCCGGATCCATCGCCAAGGTGTAGCCATAGGGTACGATGAAGACATTGAGGAAGTAGCAGTTGCGACCGTTCATGAAGTAGTAGAAGTGGAAGCAGCGGGTCTCCGAGCTGGGAGCGATGAGTGGGGAGGTCATCTCCGCTTTGGTGTAACGAGGAAGGTTCTCTCGTGAGTTCACCAGCATGTAATGTCCTGATGGGGAAAAAGGAGCAGATATGGTCAGTGTCTGAAGAAGATAGCAGTAGGAAATAAAAACGTCGCAATATTTCTTCATTTGTAAGCAGTAAGACTACTTCCTGAACTTTATTCATCCTGTTTTCGCCACATTGAACCTCTTCAAGTTCAAAGACATGTCATGAAGTTCTTTGGACAGGAAAGGTTCTTTAGACTGATGCTTGTGGGCTATAGAAAACGAGTGTGCATTTGTTGTGCACAGTAAATGACAAGGGAACGACCGATGAGCGCAATATACTGCGCACAGTTCCACTCTCGTTTCTATTATTTACAAGCTTCCGTCCATCAAAATTGATACGCTCGTGGCGGCTGAAGTCGGTTTCATAACCGTCCTGGCCACATACGGTCCATTAGATACCTTTTTACGGTTGTTTTAAGGTTATTGAACGGTTTATTTCGTAAAAAGCCTAACGCTAATGGCTGTTATTTATTACAGTCTGAAGTGTGATTATTAGAACAGTGACAATATCGTCAACTTCTGGCTTATTACGTAGTGTGACAGTCCTAAACGCTCAAAATTACCCAGCAACATTTACCGAAGACCTATCGTAAGAGAGCATTACCGTCTTCAGTCTGTGTGGTATGATCGACGACAGGCCCACTGCTATAGTCCGGCGTCTCTCCATTCCAAAGGACCCAGTCGAACCCGTCCCTGATGCTCTGGGTCCAACCGCACGTTGGGTTATTAGTGTTCTCGAAATCACAGTCCACGTTGGCTGTTGTTGCAGGTGTGGTGGTTGGGTCTATGATGTAAGGATCTACGTTTGACGATAATACGAGAAATGGTAGAAAAGGCTTTGGAGTCATAATTTTGCATCTTCTCTGGTTTTTTTTTGTAAAGCACGGAGGGCAGACGTCAAACGTCAACCCATCTGAAACCGGATCATTTTCATTAATGCCAATCCACCATCTTTTCTCCCGGACATTCTGTCCCAATTGCATCTATAAGGTAGTATGTTAGACAACCGCGTAAAATTTCTTTTATACATTAAAGATGATTGAGAGTCAGACTACCTCAGGTAACATTATAAAATGACGCAAACTCTAAAAAAATGGTCTTACAAATGTACTTCACAAACGGAAATTATACCAATATAGGCTATTTCACAGCAACACTGTGAAATAGTCAAGATCAACATCAAAACTTCCATATGATATACCATGGCAAGATTGGGCTGGTGTAACTTACCTTGTGGACATTGTTCACTCTGGTATACATCGACGTCATCGATTGCGATGTCGTCGCGGTTATGAATACCAGTCGTTCCTTCGAAGATTAACTGAGAGTAAGTCAAAACAAATATTACTATTAGTGTAGGTTGTACTGTGCTTCTAGCACCATCCGTAATTGTGTATCGTTTCGAGTTGGATCATTCTAATGGCCTATTCTCATCCAGAGATGTATTCTTCTGTTGACAGTTACAATTGGGTGACTTTAAGTACGGTGTTGAACGCTGGTGTTGGTGTTGCAGCAAAATCAACACCAGCCCCAACACCAAACTTGAAGTCTGTCGGTGTTTTGGGTATAGACCTCGCAAGATTCTGACGTATTTCTGGTCGTTTCTGTATCACTTCTGTAAACTGACCAACGGTGTTGGAGCTCGGTTTACGGACCGTTTTGCTCCCTCAACACCAACTCCAACACCGAACACCGTACTTGCAGTCACCCAATGAAGTTAATGGAGTTCAGAAGAAATTTGAAAGAGCCTGAGTCAGCTTAATGCAACTTTGCTGATATTACTCTTTTTCTGAATGGGAAAAGTGGAATTACGGCTTGTCTTCTTGGATAAAAAAAATATTGATCATCTGGGAGAGAGGTCGATAAGCAATATGCCGTACAAAATATTGTGATTGATACATATTTTATTTCCCTTCTTTCTTGGCGTTTGCTTTAAATAAAATGATTTGGACAGTGGTTACGCAATTATTTGATAGATAAAGGAAAAGTATAATTTAAATTCTTACTCTGCAGGGGGTCATCTCGGGCGGGATCTCGTGCCTGCTACGTCGCCAGTAATCACCATAGTTACCGGACATGCTTAGTAGAGGTCTGTCCGGGATTTCGTCGCCATCTTGGACACAGTAGACGCTGAGTTTCTGTTCGTCATTGCCATAGAGATGCCACCAGAACTGAAGACAAGTGTGGCTCGCCTGAGCGGGAACCGGGGGAGAAATTATTTGCGCGGTTTTCCGATGACCAACGTCTCCGTATAAGAATAAGTAGAAGCCTTTTTGTGAGAAAAGGATCAAGATGGACGTCTTTGATTTGCACATCGTAAAATTGTAAAAATGGTTATAACGACGCATATGACAGAGCATTGTCGGACAATCTAAATTGGATATGGTTTTCAGCACAATTTCAAAACTCGTAGGCATACAGTTTTAAGTATTTCGTATGAAATTCATTACAAGAATCTGTTCAGGAATATTTCTAGCTGTATAAAATAATATACCATGACGTATACTAAAAACAACCTTGCGAAAATCTGCTTCTGTAGTACCCCGTTTACCCATATCAGCGTTGAATGTATATAAGAATACTTATTCAGCTTGTAACAGGCACAAAGAGGAAAAAATAACAAATCTGAAACTAGAGAGGTACGAATTAGCAATTAGTAGAACGGAAAAAGAACCTAGACGATTATATCACAATTGGTTGTATCATCAAGACATTTAATTCTTTGTGTACACTTACCAAACTCGTCGTTATTGGTATGGTCGTAGAGAGGTCCATTGTCGACTATAAAACTGGCCCTGTTTTGCCAGATCCAGTCCGCATCGTCCGTCCGATCCTGAATGTAGCCACAAATCTCTATCTCTTCGAAGTCACACGTTCCTTGCTGATCCCCAGGCGAGGGTTTATCTGCAAAGAAGAGAGACACACCATAAATGAGATGTCAGATACAATTTGATGAGATTCATATTTCTATTTTCTACCAATTCATGACTAATGTAAATTAGAAAGTTTATCTCATCTGTAAACCTTTAGCGCATTAAAATGAATTCTGTTGATTAGGTTATACTTTGTCTATCCTCCGTAAATGGTAGGTAATAAAGGCCAAAGTATCAACCAGGAGCCTTAGAATTTCTCAGAGGAAGCAGCGAGATGGAATTAAGATTGATTCCTCCACTGGCCATACTAATTAATATCCGTAGTGTGACGATATTGTATAATTCAATAAGTCTTGATCAACAGCTAGAGATTGAACATGTCTGATTAATGAGAGCCCGCCTGTAAATCAT
>BQKZ01008448.1:0-16391 GCA_036244855.1 Temnopleurus reevesii | reverse complement strand
CCCCCCCCCCCCATTTCGATGGTTGATATAATAAGACAATATTTGATTTTAAAAAAATCGTAAAACAAACGTGATTTATCGATCTAAATCCTGGCGAAATGCAATTATGCACGGTGACCGGAAGTGGGCACCCCGTGTATTGTTTATGGTAAAAACTGCCAGCGATTCATTATTTTGTTGTCGGTGATGGCGAGAATTAAAAAAAAAACGAGATTGGGCAACAATCGATCCCCAAAATACTGTCTCAATCTTCTTTTTTTTAATTGAATTTATCTATTTTTATCATTGAATCAATTTACATTATTTTTGCTTTTCAATATGCATATTTCTAGTCTCGGGGCCATGATGAAAAGAGGCTTTCACTGATTTTGTCATCCTGTATAAACATATTTGAATAAACAAGTAAAATAAATAAACACACTTTTCTTCGTAATCTCTCTCTAAATTTCGTTACAGTTGTCCTCAGTTCCTCATCTTCATCTTCAAACCTAAATGGAAATTGTGGTTTAATTCCACCCTTAACTGAGTTTGTCGACACCTAAAAATATGTTTGAATAAATAAATAAATTAGATTAAGCACAATTTTCTTCATCATCTTTCTCTAAATTTCGTTACAGTTGTTCTCATTTCCTCATCTTCATCTTCAAACTTAAATGGAAATTGTGGTTTTAATTCCACCTTTAACTGAGTTTGTAGACCCGTAAAAATATGTTTGAACAAAATTAATAAGTAAAACAAATAAACACAATTTTCTTCATTATCATTCTCAAAATTTCCTTACAGTTGTCCACATTTCCCCATCTTCATATTCAAACTTTAATGGAAATTGTGACTTAATTCTACCTTTAACTGAGTTTGTCAACCCGTAAAAATATGTTTGAATAAATAAATCAGATTAAGCACAATTTTCTTGATCATCATTCTCTAAATTTCATTAGGCCTACAGTTGTTTTCATTTCCTCATCTTCATCTTCCAACTTGAATGGAAATTGTGATTTAATTCCACCTTTAAATGAGTTTGTCGACACGTAAAAATATGTTTGAATAAATAAGTAAAATAAATAAACACGATATTCTTCGTCATCTTTCTCTAAATTTCATTACAGTTGTTCTCATTTCCTCATCTTCATCTTCAAACTTAAATGGAAATTGTGGTTCAATTCCACCGTGTCGTGCCATTCGCCTCAACACAGGCGAAATGATTCCTACATTATTCAAGAAGTCTGACCCTTTAGCGATGAATAATTACTACCGGGTCACAAATACATCCTCGTTCACGTGCGTAATTCCAGGTATGAGCTAACTAACTAACTAAATTTAGATTTTGAGGCAATTATGGTATCATTCATTAATTAATGTTATGAAATACATCTCTTTTATAATCTATTATCATACTGAAAAATGTCATCAACAGATCTTACTAGACTACGTACCAATTACAATGGCGACCTAATGAAAGGAAAGCATATACAATTAAAAACTGTAATCTTTCCAACATTATTCAAGAAGTCAAACCTATTTGCGATAAACGACTACAGAGCTACAAATACATCCTCGTTCACATGCGTAATTCCAGGTAATACCTTACGCATGTGAAGGAGCCTCTGTGGATCTTGGACAGTAAATCCGCACGCCTTGTACTGAACTGTGCGGACACAACAATCACAAGCCGGTTCCGATTTCTATAGCATCAAAAAGGAGCATGAAATTCGTGTTCGAGTTATATTTTTCGGAAATAGTTTGTATCGTGTTGTTTGTATTATTATACATTTTTAATACGTTATACCACCTCAAATAAAGCAGTGAACGAGCATATGTTTTCCAGGTCGGCGGGTTTACTAATATGCAACTTGTATGCATGCATACATGTGACACAAAGGTTGTTCTTGACAACCCTAAAGCTTGCCTGAAGCTTGCCCGACATAGCAACAAGTAATGTATGCAAACTGGATTCCATGTATTGTAGTCTTGTTGGTAGCAAACAGTTTAAGGAATACCACGTAACTACGTTCAGTGCCGAGAAAAGCACATACATTTAAATATATCAGTAAACCCGCCTATTTCTTCTCCTTTATCCGATTTTACATTCAATATTTTCTATTTTGCAGGATGCTATGGAGAACCTTGTAAAAACAATGGAACGTGTATAGAAGCAGAAGATGGATTTAGATGTCTTTGCTCGCCCGATTTCACTGGGAAAAGATGCCAAATAGGTAGAAACTCAATAATTTAACCATGGTTATCGTGGTTACTATAGTAACTTGGCCTGGCGATGATGACGATTGGGTGGTGACCATTTGAGGAGGAAGAAGGATGATGAACTCTCCATATATATTGATGTACTTATGGTGGCTATGGCGAACATGATGATGATGATGGTGGTGGTGGGAAGTGGTTGTGGTAGTCAGGCGCGCACCCAGGATTTTCATACCCGGGGGGGGGGGGGGGGCTGAGCCCAAATTTGGTGCCCCCGCCCCTCCCCGCTAAGCTGACAACCAAATTAAAAAAATTCCTTACCTCAAATTTGGCGCCCCCCTCCCGGCTGAGCAAAAATGTTGGCGCCCCCCTTAGTAGGGCAGATAAGGGGTCAAATTGTGCATTTTTACCTACAAGCATGAAATTTGGCACAGAGGTAGAGTATCATAAAAGAAACATTTTCGGAAGGGGAGCCACCGGAAATAGGTCAAAGGTCAGCCGTGGCGGCCATTTTTCAAAATGGCCGCCGTGCCCCTTGACTTGGGTCATTAAAATGCCCATAACTTCTGAAAAAATAAAGGAAACTCACTCAAATGTTGCAGGAGTATGCCTTGTCATAAGAATAAACTTTCCTGAGATTTTTTATAACAAGGTCAAAGGTCAAAGGTCATTTTGGCGGCCATTTTGTAAAAAAAGCCACATTTTCCATAATTGGATCATTCAAACTATCATAGCATGATGGTTTGTGGATGAATGTTACTCACATATTGCAATGATATGCTTCAGCAACATATAGATACCCTTTCCTAATATATTCAAGTAACTAGGTCAAAGGTCAAAGGTCAGCAGATCGGTAATTCTAAAAGAAAATGGCCACTATATCACCAGAAACTGTATATTTAAAAGGCTAAATTTTGAGAACAAATTGAGGAATGTCACTCACACCTGGCATAGATATTCGCGATTCTTATAGGAAAGTTTACCAACATTTTTGTGCAACTAGGTCAAAGGTCAAAGGTCATCCAGGTGGCCATTTGGAAAAAAATGGTCGCCATTTACTCTTATTGGATCATTCAAATCATAATAATTTGATAATCGGTAGACGAATATCACTCAAATTTTGCAATAAGATGTTTCATCAACAGAAATAACTTTTCAAATATTTTTATGTAACTAGGTCAAAGGTGAAAGGTCACCGGGCGACAATTAAACAATAAAATAGCTGTCATATCACCAGAAACAGCATGATTAGATGGCCAATTTTGTACAGAAAATTGAAGAATCTCTCTCAAATCTGACCAAAATACACTTGATCCCCACTAGAAAGATTCCTTACATTTTTGTCTATCTATGCCAAAGGTCAAAGGTCATTTTTCCATACCCAAATCATCAAATATGACTTGAGAACCTATAAAGGTATATCACTCAAATCTGGAATAAATATGCTGCTCCAAATTTCATGATGTTTTATGTAATGGCAAGATCCAAGGTCAAAGTCCCATTGATATCAAACTTCCACAGTTTTGCCTGCAAAAATAGAAAATATTACCCAAGACTTCCTTATAACAACTGTAAGGCCAAAAGGTCGCCATGGTCACTGTTTGCTTTGGATGGGCAAATGATTTTTTCACGTGGGATCTTGGGAAAGTATGCCTGATCACCAAAATATTGGTATGAAATTTTTGTACAAATAGTATGATAAATATTGTATGACTCAGATAGATTAAGGCTAACAAGGGTAGTACGATTGATTTCAATGAACTTTACTGATTCTAAAGGCTTCACATGATCAAGGTTTCGAGTGTTTTTATTGCGCGATGTCAATTATGCGTTTGCGTGTTGCAGTCAAAGTTCGTGGTTAAGATTAGTCTTCACCGAAGATGTAATATTCCCATATCTCCTCCCAAGCTCTTTACGAAGAGATTTATAATTAACAGTCATTAAGTTCAAACAGTTCGCGTGCTGTCCAAAAATCTGATGGCATAATCCAGTTCAACTTTATTGTTAAGTTTTTAAGTTAACTGTTATTCATTAAATGTTAACCCAATAAAATCTGTCCAAAATCAAAGTTTTGTTATGAGTCCGTTATTTCAAAACTGTAACCCTTTTGTGTGTTTTGGATTAACCCAATTAAAAGGATAATCGCTTTGGTTGTTTCACAAGTCTGCCAGATCGAGTGCGCCTCTACCTCAGATGAGATGGAGGTGAGACGTCCTCCTGGGTCTGGTTGGTCTTGTGGTTATCATCTGGTTGGTCTGGGTCACCTGGATCTTCAGAGTCATCAGGATAGGCATTCGTGGTTGGGTCTGAAGCTCTGGTCCTGGCTGGTTGATCCTGAACTCTCATCAAGGCTCAAAGATTCCGACGCAATATCCCATGCTCGGTCTGGACATGATAGGATTGTACGTGGTTGTTGCGCTCTCTTGGTGACTTCCCCATAGCGAGATAGATCACGAATCCAAATTGAATCACCTGTTCGGAATTCTGGAAGATCTCCTGATGCATGCCGTCTGTCATAGTTCAGCATTTGCTTTGACCGATACTTCTTCTCCCTCACTAGTTTCCGGTCTTTCCGCTGTACGTTTGGCATTAGTGTGCGCGGCAAAGTTGGAACTTGTTTCTTCAGCTTCCTTCCCATAAGAAGCTCACATGGTGCTAGTCCATTTTGTAGCTCAGTAAGGCTAGCTGAATATCACTGTTCTTTTTCAGCAAAGCCTTCATGGTATGAACTGCTCTCTCTCTGCTTTGCCGTTCGCTTGCGGGTATCAGTGAACTTGTTGTGTGCATGAACCTAAATTCCTCTGCAAACTTGCGGAATTATTCATTTGCAAACTGTGGGCCTTTGTCTGAGACTACAAGATCTGGAATCCCGTGAGTAGTTTCCTTCAGCGAGACGATCACTGCATTTGACGATTGTCCATGTAGTGTTTTGATCTCGACCCATCTGGAATAGTTGTCCACGACTATCAGGTATGTCTTCCCGTTGTATTCGAATAGGTCCGTTCCAAGTCGCTCCCATGGCCTGGATGGAAAGGATAAACTCATCAACGAAACTCTGACTTCCTGTCGATTGATAGCACAGGTATTGCAGCTTGAGATAATTTCCTCCAATGATTTTGACAGTCCTGGCCACCAAACTGACTCCCTCGCTCTGGCTCTGCACTTGGTAATTCCCAAATGTCCTTGATGAAGCTTCTCAAAGATGTTGAGAGGCGTATGTCTCTTGGGATCTCTAAGCGTTCGTCGTATATCAGCAAGTCATCTACCACACTCAGATGACCTCTCTGCTCATAGTAGTGTTTGAGAATGGGCTTGTGTGGCATGTAATCAGGCCATCCTTTGATGCAGTATTCTCTGATCTGAACACAAATTTCATCTGCCTTTTGTGCCTCTCTGATCTCCTCTAGCTTCTGCATTGTGGCTGGTAGATTGAAGGTTGATTCTGAGGCATATGATTCAATTTCTTCCACAAGATTGGCATCAGCTTTCCCTGGAGCCTCAACTGGCGCTCGGGACAGTGTATCAGCTGAAGTCTGCTGTTTCCCTGGAACACACTGAACTTGCGCGTTGAATCTCATCATCCTCATCTTGAATCATTGTAGTCTCGGAGGCATTTTTGCTAGTTCCCTTGAGTTCAACAGTGTGACTAGGGGCTTATGGTCAGTTTCTATTTCAAAGTGAAGACCAAGAACGTATTCAGCGAATCTCTCGAATGCCCAAGTTGCAGCCAATGCTTCCTTCTCTATCACTGCATACCGCTTGTTCAGTCTCTGTGAGTGATCGAGATGCGAAACACACTGGTATACGCTTCCCATCTGCTTGCACCTGATACAAGATTGCACCAATTCCCGTGTTTGATGCATTTGCTGCGATGATTGTTGGAAGCTCTGTGTCATATTGAGCTAATACTTCTGTCGACACTAACATTTGCTTGATCTGCTCAAAGGATCTCTGCTGTGCTTCTCCCCAAGACCACACATTGTCTTTCTTCAGGAGTTGACGAAGGGCTTCGTTGACATCCGCAAGTCCTGGGATGAACTTTCCAACTTGATTCACCATTCCCATGAATCTCTGTAGCTCCTTTACTGTCTTGGGAACTGGAAAGCTTCTGATTACTTCTGTCTTGCTTGGATCGACCTTGACACCTGTCTGGTCTATGAAGTGTTCCAGGAACTTCACGCTCTGTTGCAAGAACTCACACTTGACGTGATTCAGTGTGATCCCAGCTTCTTTCAGCCTCTGTAGAATCGCTCGCACTCTAGTGTCATGTTCCTGTTGTGTCTTGCCATGAATCAGCACATATCGTCCATATGGCAAATTACTCCATCTAGTCCTTCTAGGATGTTGGACATGGCTCTCTGGAAGACTTCCGGTGCTGAAGTGATACCGAAGGATAGTCAGTTGAAACAGAATCTTCCAAAAGGAGTGATGAAGGTTGTCAACAACTTCGAGTCATCATCCAAAGGTATCTGCCAAAATCCACTGTTGGCGTCCAATTTGGTGAAGATAGTGCTCATTCCCATCTTGGCAAGGCTTTCATCTACTGAAGACATTAGTCTCCTCCGAAGATGTAATATTCCCACAATAAAAGGTCATCTCTGTTGACAAATTTGAATATTTTGAAGTAAATTATTGATGACTTACGAACAATCTGGCGAATGTATACTGTATAAACTGTTCACAGTCATTCAAATTATGTCAACAATTATGTCAAACTGAAAAAGGATTGCAACCTCCATTTCTTCACTGTCAACAATTACTGAACCATGCATGAAATGCCACGTCATCTCATGAATGTAGAAAAGTGCAATTCATTACCTTTTGCCAAGTGCCGTATTGATTCTTTTTACAACTAATGCTGTGACAGTCTGGTTCTTTTTTTTTTCCATGGGGTCTTTTGGCGATACAGGAGACAGTCATCAATTACAAGAAATATCAGGAGAAATTCTATCTTCCTTGATTCAAGATCTTCTCTTCAGCTCGATGCTGGCTAACACTTGCTCCTGGATTTTAAGATGATTAGAGTCCTTAAATAATAATCTTTGAATAATCAGATATTGTTCAAGGATCACAATATTTTCCTCCACATGGCTTGCATAAGGCAGTGCACTTCAGAGATGCTTTCCTGCACCTACAATGCCCTCTGCACCCTCTTTCAAGCTTGCAACCACATCGTATGAGTTCACTGCACGACTTGGTGACTTCAGGTAGTGTGGTCCAAAGTGGTTTCCATTGTGGCGGATCAACCCATCCCCAGTCTTCCGGAGAAGGCATGATGAGATCCTTGTCCATGGCTCTTCCCCAACAGTGACCTCCTTGATACACTGCCCTCTTGGCGTGTTGCAGCAATGCTGCTCTGGTTGGTGGAATAGCCTCCATTGATCGTCCTTTCTTGGTGAAGAGGTCCAATCTTGCTTCATCAATATTCTTCAGTGGACTGGTGCGATCGTACAGAAGAATAACAAAGCGTTCCAGCTGGCAAAAGTCTTCCTCACACAAGCTTAGTACTCCAGAAGATAAGGTAAGGAAGGTTGCTGTCACCTCGCCAAACACTTTCCATGTTTCCCATGCTGACTTTTTGCCTTTCGTATTAAAGGCAGAAACAGTGTCACATCCTGTAAACGCATGGAATAGCGGAAGAGCTTTCGCCCTTTCTGGTCCAAGGTGTCCTGCTATTTCATGGGCTGGAATATAGCGTAGATGTTTCCCTGTGCCAAACGCGAGCCACAGCTCTTGAATTGAAAGTTCACTCGCAGCTGCAACAGCAAGACACACCACATCTGTATCAACTGTTCGTATCATGATTTTGCTGTTTCCATCGTGGACTGCATCAGCTACATGAAGGATGATCCTAGTGTCTGCTTCCTCATGGTTGCATGGTGCAAGGCGACTGGTATCTCGAGCAAGGGTGCAAAGCACATTTTCACGACTTGTCGTTATAACCTGCTTGTCCTGGTCAGTGGTCATTGTCGAAATATGTCGAGCTAGGAATTCAAACAGTTCTATCTTGTTGGCATCAAGATGCAAGAATTGTTGCCAATTACCCGGAAGAGCAGTTGATCCCAGTACCCTCCTCCTTACGCCTTGGCCACGCTTGTTTCTTGCATCCGATTTGAGACTGTCATCAAAGTACCGATCCCAAACAATGTCCACTCGACTGGCATATTGCAACTGATGTGTTACATATGGTAGGAACACGTTGAGTGCATAGTCATCAAAAGTCTTTGCGGTAACAGGTTTGAGGATGTTTACCACGACTGCTCCATCTAAGATGATTACTTGGGGCATTGGATTGGTACAATTCGATTCAGTACATTTCTCAAGAGGTACCATGAGATCTGATTTAGTTCCTTGTCTTAAGTTGCCGCAAGCAGACAAAGAAGGTGGGCAAGCTTGGTTTTCATGGCTGAAGAATTCTTCCAAATTACCATCTCTTGATTGGCAAGCGATGTACAGTCGCGAGAAAAGTGAACAATCACTTTTAAGTGAAGACACTTGCAGGTTAGCACCCGACTTTCTACGAGGTACCACATTGAACAGTTTGAGCTTGTTCTTCTTTATGGGCTCCGAGAGAGATGTAACTTGATCATCAAGTCGGCTCTTGACAAAGGCATCGTACTGTTGATGACCCATCTCTTCAGCTGTGCGTACTGTTGCTACTGCATCTGCCTGAAGTATGACTCTTGTGTCAAGTTTTGTGAGATCTTCAGAGTTGTCCATGAAGGGGTTACCCATATCTTCCATGACTTCAACCAATGATCTAACGTGGTCAGCAAATGTCACCTGATGGCATTTGGTCTGTTCATGGTGTCTGGTCTTATGATTCACTTTCTTCTTTAGTCCTTCGCATGATGCCTCAAACTCTTTCGTGAGTCTAGCTACTTCTGGTCCTGCAACCATCCATCGTCTAAGGGCCTGCGGGTTCTGCAGGAGTCCTACTGCTCCACTTCCACATTTGACATCCCCATTGTTCTGCTCATGACCTTGATCGATGGCCATCGAAGAGAAGGGCCTACTTGTCTTGGTCACAGTGAAGTTGCCCTTGTCGAACTCGGCAGTGATCTCTGGGTGACTTTTGCTCAAAGCTACCATGTCCCGAATGTGAACAGGAATCCATCTAGCGTAGTTGGTGTGGTTGCAGGTGAAAAACCACGGTGCCAGTTTGGTCAGGCAGTCTACATAGAGATGGAAGTTTGCTTGCCTCAATGACCTGATGTATGTCAAGATGAGAAGCTCCAACTGAAGTGCTGTATACCAGAACTGGAATTGTGGGACCTGCTTTATTTGTCGAGCACACCAGTCATCAAACTCCTCAGCTTGAGAGCCTGACTCTAGTTGTTGCTTGTAGTGGTGATATGCTCTCTTCATCAAGATGTGGAGGCTGGCAGCAGTTACCTGATGGCTATGTCTTGTGCGTGCAACATGTGATGCGGACAGAAATGATTCAGCAATTCCCGGTGATGCTACCTTTGCTTGCACAAGTGCCTCGACCCAGCCAGAATCTCTGAGCCAGTCTCCTATGACTTTGAGCCCTGCCATCTCAATATGCAATCCCCCTAATAGGATGACAAATTTATCTTCCCCGTATAACTGAGGCCAGTGCCACTGAATTTGCTTCGCCAATGTATATAAGGGCTGGTCTAACGTGATGACCGGAACTTGGGCAGGGTTTAACAGATGAACAGCTTCTCTGATTCTGTCCATGGAGTGGCGTATCATAGCTGCTGACTTTGAGTTATCCGGGAATAGAGGCAACAATGCAGAAATTGTTGGAGTGGCATGTTTATCAGATTGATGACTTGCATGGTATGCTGCCCAGGATATGTTGCTGTCGTTTCCGATGTCCTGGAGGTCACTTTGCTCAACTCTGTTTAACCATCTGTGATTAGGAAAACAATAACAAATCACATATATTACTATTTTTCTTCATTGTACAAATGCAATGGATACTTTATCAAAATTCATTTCTTGGAGACTGAAAATATACATTAAGTGTTACCTGTTAATTATGATGAACAAAACAAAATTTTCATCTTTAAGTTAAAATCAAGTCTCAAATGTCTACAATTACATCCAAGTTGCATTACTGCCATGGACTGATTTTCGTTGGAATATTAATATTTTTTTCAAAGTGAACATTCTGAGATAAAATAAAGATCACATTTACACCTTCATTTCATGCAATATGGTATAAATTTACCTTTTATTATGATGTAACTTGTGCTGCGATAACAGTGCTGAGTTGAAATCATTCATGTGGTTATTCATTTAGCTTTGAATGCTATTGCATGATTCTAAAAAATCTTTGATTGTTATCAGTCATTACATCATGTCCTTATGTTTTTTTTTGTTTTTTTTTTAGCAGAACTTTCTGCATTTATTGAAACAAAAAATACAAATTCATCAGAATACAAATTTAAACATACGAAATCAAACTGACAGTTTAACATAAATAATAGCATACAAGAGTAGACCAGATTAATTCTTATAAACACACTTGGAAATACTTAAATATTAAAAAAAAAAAAAAAAGCACAATTTTATATAAAAAATGTATGCTCATGAATAGCTCTCGCATCATCCATTTTAATATTGTAAAAGAAAAAAAATCGTACCTATATTCTTCTTTCATTTCCTGATTGAAGACGTGACCATCACTCTTCAATGGGCCATCTGATTTTGGAACTGGTACCTCTTTCCTCGGAAGCACCAGGGGATGTACATCTTTGTAGGAGTCAGGCAATTCAGTCAATTTGGAAGCTGCTTGTACAGGGAGAACATTTGCTCTGCGGCTCTCTCCATCATTCTTGCTGTTTGGATGCTGAAAGAGCGAAATCCCGGTGCCATGGAATGAGTCGGTAGCCGTGGTTGAGCTGGGATTGTGGTCAATGTTATCCACAGCTGCAGTGGTGAAGAGACCTTTTCGAAGATTTGGAGGGCAGACAACTTTGTCGCGATGGTATTGGTCACACACACTGCTACCGACTAGGGTGGATACTTCCATTACCCTGTCATATGAAATTGACAGACCCAGATCATGCAGTGACTCAACAAGTTCCCTCTTCCTTGTCTTGGCGTGGATCGTCATTCCAAGATAAATTGGAAGTGGGGTCTCTCTTGATTTGAAGTGGCGTACTGCTATGCCTTCTCCTTGCCGGCGGGAGCAACAATTGTATTGGAGCAGTTGGGAGATGGTTAGAGCTTCTTGACTTGAATTACCAAGCGTTGATGATGTAATATTTGTACCATTAAGAATCATTGCAACTAATGTTAGAAGGCGCTGTGGAACAGATTTCTCCTGACAGTCCTCTTCAAATGAGCCAGAGAATGTGTTCTGCATGAGAAGCATGTCTCTCCTTACAATGTTAGCTGCCTTTGATAAAATTATTGCTTCCTCATCATAGTCATCTTCACAGATCTTACGTAGAGCAATTCCTAAATCATTATCAAATGCTAAGAAAACATCACGTCCTTCTCTATGTGCTGATATGTCTGGGAAATTCGCAATTATTCGCTCCTTCAGTCTAGTAGTATGAACTCGACCAAGTTCTTCAACTCCTAGTTGTTCTAACCTTGAAGAATAAAGTTTAGCAAGATCAGCAAGTTTAAATACAGGTGACTCTTCAGCATTCAATCTTTGCTCGTCAATGAACGTCAACAGCTCAGCTAAAGCTATTCCATGAGAAATTTGATCTGATTTTCTTGCAGTGCTATTATCTTGATCTCCAGACGCTCTTTCATAAAGACTGGTCAAACAACGGGGATGGTATTTAGCTTCCTGTGCAATTAGATCTCCACCACTGAGCTTTGAAAGGAGACGGTCATCTTGTAACTTTTCTGCAGATTCTCTGACCCGCGAGTCAAGGCGGAATGTTGAGGCAGTGCGGAGTGGTTCAGGTGTGGACGACTCACAAAAGTAGCATTCATCCTTGTTCAATGATTGCGTTTGAACGGTCTGTCTTGTATGCTTCTTAGACTTTTCCAGTTCAGTATCAGTGTCATTCAGGTCTGCTTTTCTCTTTTCTGCTCGATGTAGTTTTGTAGTATTGAACTTCAGATAGCAAGATTTATGCCATTTAGCTTTATGCTCCTTCAAAGTTTGTTCTATGCCATTTCCGTCATCTAACCGGGCTACATTCAAGCAAACAGGGAGCTTCTGTAATTCACTGAAGCGTAGAATATTCAATGATATTCCAGCATAGCCACTGGCTATTACTCTGGGATCTTTTGAATTACCTGGGTATTTCAAAGGTTCTGATGTTGCTTCCTGACAAATGATGCATTCATTCCAATCAGTCGCAACTTTGGGCTTTCTAGGTCCAGGATGTGATGGACTCACTTGTTCAGTATCCCTTGACATCATGCGTTCAGAAATCGACATTTCTTTGCGATGGGGAATCCATGGGTGTCAATTAGTGCCTGCATTAGAAAATTAGGAGAACAGAAAATATACTTCATTGCAGCTATCTTTTTACTGAGTACATAAACTACTCATTAAGTAAGACGACACTTAAATTTACCATAACAAATGCCGTTTCACTGTACAGTGATTTAAAATAATGCATTTATCAAGGTATATTCATAAGAGATTAACAGAATTGCTAAGCAATGAGAATATATTCTGAGTTAAGGAAGTGCTTTATGATGAGATTAAAAATAGTACAACAAAAATATAATAAAAATATGTGTTTCACATATCTCCAATTACACGAATAATAAATTACAGAATAACTTACACATTATGTATGATCATCAAATATCACTGTGACTGAGAATGGCTGAGAAAGTAGCGATTGCATGTCGATGATCATGTGTGGTGTCCCATTCTGAAAACAAATACATGTATTAAAAAAAAATTAGTTGAAGTGAAGATGTGGAGATTTGTTTGTACTAAATATATGTTACTCATCAAGTAATCTTATTGTACACTAATCTAAAAATGCTCTAGTTATCAAGGTCTATTTATGAAAGATAAAAGGAAATGAAAAGGAGGAATTGGAATGGTAATTGTTCGGCAGACTGAAGATTTTGGGAGGAAAATCTTTTCATTACCGTTATGAATTATTCATACACCTATGATGGCATTGAAAAAGTACAAGGAGAATAAAAAAGAAGACGAGATTCAACATACTCTAATTAAATGAATAAAAAATACCATAGTAAAACTTACATATTATGCAGAATCATCAAGCGTCAGAGTGACTGAGAACATCAGAGGAAGAAGTGGTAGCCTGTGAAGACTGTTTGTCTTCCCATTCTGTTCAAATCTGAAGAAAAAAAAAGAATTGGGCATGTTGATCTTCATGAAAAATTTTAACTGACAGTGGTGAATTTTGACAACTACAGTTAGCAAAAGTTTCACCTAAACGTTTCCCCCAAACTGGGCATAATGCGGTCCACACAACTATTGGTCATAATATTTCCAAGATGTGGTTGAACTTCTAATTTTACCATATATTCCGAGTGTAATAATTGTACACTTTTTCTGAAACTTTTTTTGTGTACTCTGTAAATGTAATTTTAATAACTTCTTCATTCAATTTTACAATGTGCAAATAAATATTTATTAATAAAATATTCTATTTTCAATACAAAGCTTATTCAAACTTACATGCAGGTATTCTCCACTCTCATTTCACCAAACCCTGAATTTAAGTCCTTATTTATTTTAGCCCAAGATTAGCTCTTTAACATAGACTTAGTTCAGAAAACAGGGCACACCATTTTATCACAATAAATTGAGCATTAAATTGGCTATATATCCTTCATAAATAACATAGGTAACATCATTGAAACAACTAAACGTTTTTATAAGTAAAGTAAGCTATTCCATGACGACCTGTCATATTAGCTTTAGCTGTCAATTCTCTTTATCCTCAAAACACATGATGTAAAAACAGTTTAAAAAGTCATGTTTTTATACTCTCCAATTATTTTAAATCACAGAACGATGACAACCTATTACCTTAAAAATTGGGTAACATTAATGTTTTCATGATGCACATGACATAATTCAGGATTGACAATCAAAATATTAATCAGTGGTAATATTTAATAATGAACAAATATACAAGCATACACATCAAACTTACATGAATTTCTGGTTGATCCTCTATTATAAAACTGAGATAAAACAGGAAGTTCAAACAAAGTTGTGGTAGATTGTTGAAGACATAGTCTCTCCTGTAAAAAAAAAAATATTGAAAATCTGTGTTAATTCGAAAAGTTGTATTGAATAATTAGAATAATTAGAATAATTAAATTGCTGAATAGATATTCAGACATTGGACATTGGATTGCGTGACATTAATTATTTATGAATTTCTTCAGAAAAATCCACAATTTTTTTAACATAGGTTTTATTTTTAATGCGTAGTTTTGGCTATATTCTAAAAGAAATGCTAGCACTTTGTTTTGATAAGGCATCAACTACAATGTATCCCCCATCTCTTTCGACAACACTACAAACCAACAATACTCATACTCATATTTTGTTTTCATAATGATTTCGTACCGTACTAGATCTATCATCATTCATGCCAGGTATGGTGCTGTCACATTAATTCGGCATCATATTAATTCGTACATCTTATGAATCTCTACAAAATCGATGAAATATTGCAAATCTGACATCACCATCGTAAAGAGTGTTAATTATTTGCCTAATGTGGAAATTTTCTTAGCAAAAGGACCCAAAGCAATGATAATATTGCCAAAAGATTGGCAGATTTGCTTGCATTTGCAGAAAAACACTGGTCTCGCGACACTGACGTGAATCCTTCCAATTTTCAGACAGAAATCATCAAATTTGTAAGTAAGCAGACATACCATTCGATTCCTTGATATTTTGTGGTCAAGCTACTGTAAATTTTGCATCTTAGATGGAAGCAATTTTATGGTAAATCTTGTTCAAAACGGGGCCTGCGAATTAATATGACACAATTTGTTGACAATTCTCGCCATTTTCTAGCATGGAGCGATGCGATCGTTTCGTCAATCGAATTTTGATATCGCGATATCTCCGTGATTCTTTCGTGGATTAATTTTATTTTTGGAAATATTTGAAGCCTGAAATATCTAGTTTCATTTCGTGCCAAGATTTTAAAAAACAATTTTGTATTTTAGGAGATATATTGTGCTAAGTACCACGATCCAAATATGCTCTAGAAAAAGGATACGAATTAATGTGACCCCATCATACTAGATCTAATTGTTAGATCTAAGTTTGTTCTTTGTGTCACTGACCATGTCTGATTGGTAGAGACTGAACAAATTAATGATATGGAATACCATTTAGTTGATCCATGTTTGCACTTCTTTTCATCTTTCAAAATCATGAGACACAAAATCGCCTTCTACTTTCTAGTTCTGTTTCAATTTTGAAAACAACAAACAATGCAATTGGTGGGACTGTAGTATAGACTCTCATTCATCTTGTAGACATTTGCCCTTTTAAAATGTCCCTTCAGGCAGAAATTATGAATGACTCCTTACAGTAGTTGTATTTTCTATAAATTTGAATACATATAAATGATTTAAACTCACCTTGCTAGGCCCATGTACAAATATGAGGATGCAAATTCACAATTTTGGGTACGAGTTATCTTCAGTAGATGTAAAGTTTTTGTCATTGTCCAGGGTTGACCTCGAGAGGGCGCTGTTGTGTTTTTTGAAGATCTCTTTTGGATTGTGGTTTTTAATTATTTAGAAATATTTGAAATGGAAGGAAAATCATGAAACCATACATAAATGAAAGAACAGACTCTGTTGTTCTTAAATAAGTCCAGGAAAGTCTGAAATAACTATATTTTTGTTAAAAAAATATAGTTTTCCAGCTCTTCAATTTCAACTAATTTAGTTAGTTGTTACTTTGGCGGCCATTTTGAATGACAGAAACATTCATAGAGTATCTGAAAAAAATATGTATCATAAGAAAAAATCATGAGGAACACAAATCACTCATTTCCAAAACAAAAAAATGAAGTTTTATATGGTAAATTTGCCAATTTCTATCAATGGGGTCAATTCCGGCAACCATTTTTCAAAATGGCCGCCACGGCTGACCTTTGACCTATTTCCGGTGGCTCCCCTTCTGAAAATGTTTCTTTGATGTTACTCTACCTCTGTACCAAATTTCATGCTTGTAGGTAAAAATGCACAATTCGGGTCAAAATCTGCTGTTATCTGCCCCACTA
>BQKZ01008447.1:12547-26972 GCA_036244855.1 Temnopleurus reevesii | reverse complement strand
TCAAATGGCGGCCATTTTGAAATCCAAAATGGCCGCCATCAAGGCTTGAATTTTTAGTGGCCCAATATCTGGAAATGTTTGCAATGCATCAATGCACATTTGTGCCAAATTTGGTGCTTGTATCAAAAAGTGCACAATTGGTCAGCTAATCCGCCTCACTATAGGGGCTTTTCTGTTATCGGAGCATTTGCCATTTTTACCAAAAGCGTGACATTTCCCAGTTAAGAGCATGGTTAAAGCCCAAGTAAAGTTTTGGTAAAAGCGAATATTTTGATCGCCAAATTTTGTCTTTAAATCTAGAGAAAATGAAATACAGCATCATGAACATGTTGCACAAAAGATTGTGCGAAATATGAACGAGTTTTGAAAAAGCTATAACCTAAAATATGCAAAGTATTTCAGAGTCGTGGATACGACACTAATTCAATATTTTCTTTTTTGAAAAAGGACAACTTCTCATGCACAGAATTGGATGAACAATTCAGAATTTTATTTTCCCCCTTTTTTTATTTAACCCTTCCACATGGCTGCTTTATTAAATAAATAAACATTATTTCAGAATTTTATTGTTGTGTATACCTTTAAATCATTCTGTTGTCAAATCTCGCAAACCAATTTGTATATGCCCGATAACAAGAAAAATATTGCTATAACCAAGACAGGGCGCTAAATTTGATTTAACGGTCAATTTCAATTTTTCAAAAGAATCAGTTAGTAAAAAATATGTTATGGTCTCAAAATGTGTATAAGAATTATATGTCATGATAATCATCCCAAACCAAAACTATACTTGTGCTTTCATGCTGTCTTATTGTTGAGTAGTATAGTGGGTTTTAAACACAAATCCCAAACATTTATCACGCCATCTATCGGTCAAGCTCGTAGAGTAGACCACTTGGGGGTACACACGCGTAATTATTTCTCCATAGACCCGTGTGTTATTTGGCCTTTAAAAAAATCATATAAAATCAGCTTTAGATTAGGTCGATGAGTGATTGGCAGCAATGGAAAGGAAATTTTATGGGCTTTCTAATTCTGCATTCAAAGCTACCTTTTGACCAGCTCATTTTTGAGCAATTACCCCTCACATAGCAACATGTCGTGCATCAATAAATTCCATACCCCTAATGAGGTAAATTGAGTCTATCTTTAGCGGTGTCAAGTAGTTCCAGAAATCGAAAAATTTTGGATCCCCCTTTTGATAAAGAAAGGTCATATATTCATTTACTAATATCCACAATTAAATAATCACACATTCACATCTATTAACATTAATCCATTATAACTGAACTCCTATGGGTTGCCTAGGGGTCTATTTTTGTAGACTCTAGTATATGGTCATTTTCATAAGTGTCATAAAATTCTATATAGAATGAAAGAATAACATTCACTGATCAAGTTCATACCCAATTTACATATTTTAATCTGATAAAAATAAAGTTAGAAGCCTTTGAATTAGCCCTCCCATACGCCTACCCTAAGAGTAAAATACAGCATACTGGCCATGAATCAATGCAGTGAGTCACTTCAAGCTACTTCAGGCCTAGTCTCAGAACACAATCATGACAAAGCTGAATCAAGGGTAATCTTTTCAGAGAGGAAGGTGAAATTGATTCGCCTATAACAACGCGTGTGTAGCCTTGGGTATGGGTGCAAAAAAAATATGCAATCGTTCATTCAGAATCTGAACGAAAGCTGTTCAGGCAAAAGAGCTATCCATATCTATGTCCCCTTTTAGAATGCCGATAATTTTGTTTCCACAAGAGTACCCAGGTTGCACCCATCGGATTCGGGTTTATTATCCTATATATCATATTGAATTATAATCCTGTTACCTATTGTGATCCCATTAAATGGGAACTAACCCCTTCAATTATCGTGCCCTCATTGAATAAGGAAAAATAGAATGAACAAACTCTGAAAATTTGGGCAAAATAGGACAACCCGTTCAAAAGTAACGAATGTTCAAAGTCACATGACGATCCCTGCCGCTGATGGGGATCCGTGCGTTCGGCAACATTGGCAGAATCTGTGACGTCATGTCGGACAACTGTATACAAAATTTCACTTTTTTCTTCTTTTTTCCCCGGAAAAGTCAACAAAGTCTTGGTTTCCACTTGAGTGCAGTATTTAACCTTATCGTCTCTGCATGTATTTTGAGAAGAAACATATTGAACCTTTCTTCTAAATTTTACATTAATCATTTTTGTTTAAATCTATGTGCCAATTGAATGAGGAGTTTTCCGACATGACGTCACAGATTCTGTCGACGTTGTCGCTCGCATGGATCCTCATTAGCGGCAATGATCATCATTATCTCCGTGAATTTGAAAATTCATAACTTTTGAATGGATTGTCCGATTTTGCTCAAATCTTCAGTTTGTTCAATGAGAACATGGCAATTCCAGGGGTTGGTTTCCCTTTAACCTTATTTCAGGGATATAGTTTTATCAGTCTAGGAGCGAGTTTTTGCTTTGTTTTACTGTTAAGAGTTTTTAGCTACATTGTGCATTTTTGTTCATTTGCGTATTGTGCACTATTTCTGTTAATGCCCACCCATAAGGGTTTGCATGCCTCAGGGTAACAGTGAAGAACTTCACTTTTGCAACTCCTAGCCCATGGATAGGCATTCACCTTTTCTTGCTTTACTCTCTTCCCTTATCCTCTCTCCACTTTGATGGCTGAATAAATGATAATAATAATAATGATCATAATAATAATAATAATAATAATAATAATAATAATAATAATAATCAATGTGTATGTCACGCTTTTTGTGTAAAACTGTTCAATCTCCTCTGTTGTATGCAAAGTCGGTGAAAGTATATTAGAGTTGATGGGTTCGGACAGAGGACGGTAATGACCAACATGAGTGCGCTAACAGCAAAGGGACAATTACTCACAATATTTTTGCTCGGGCAAATACAATAAAGTTATCTTGATTTATAACAATGCATTTACAGAATAATGGTTCTGATTTGTAATAAAATAAAGCCGGGTGATTAGTAGAGCATTGAGGGGAAAATGAACAAACATATCAGATGCCTATCCAGTATTGCCCTTGCTCAGGTCATCTGACAAGTCCCCCCCCCCCCCCCCCCGAGAAAAGGAAAAAAAGACTCACAGCCCTCAGTATGTTTCGCGTCTGTTGTTTTAATTTGTCTTGCTTTCAAAAGGCCTGCTTATTAACAATGGTGCGTTTCATCTTTAATTTTCGGTTATCGTAGGTCAAATCCAATTTTAAAGCCCCCCCCCCCCTCACACATCTGCGAGTTGAGGCGAACGAAATCTGGTAAATTTGAGAAATACGGAAGCTTATACGTGCAGCGCGAAGGCGGGTTGTTCCAACTTTTTGCGTTCTCGTCTTATAGAAGGCGCCATGGCGAGTTGAACTACTCGCCTTCGCTGTAAGTATAAGCTTCCGTATATCCACTTCACAAGCCTCCTTCCACCTCAAATCGTATAGGTATGAGGGGGCGTATAATCCATTGACTACCAAATTCGCTATTTTCAATAGATTTTCTGTTTTTTGGTTCCAGTATGGTAAAACCCTTGAAGTAAAAAAGCAACTCAAAATAGAAAATCAATATGACTATTCAGGGGTCTACGAAGATTCCTCGCAAACTGATGACCATAGTTCCTCTGTGGCTTCAAGCAGTGAGTCATCAAGCGTCGGGCAGTCTCAGGAATATGCCGAATGTGATCCAGAGACAGACTTCGTGCACTATATAAAGAACCCTCAAGTCATCGGACCGCTCATCGGCGGCCGACAGAGCTCGTACTATTGGAACAAGTGGGCAGCACTCGGCAGAGAGAATTATGAACGCGACGTGGAAGAGAGGGTAAAGATTTTGCATCGGAGGGCTCTCTTCGAAATATTCAACGGATCTATCTCGAATAAGACTAAAACGCATTTTGGGTTTTGCCGTTCACGATAAACAAATTTATGTACTTTTCTTGCCGACTAACATAATCACATGGTTTTCCACCAACCTGTTAGTAACAACTGAAGTACAATACACACGATATAAACTATTTCCGCAAAATTTAGTGGGTTGTGGACAAGAGAGCCATACGCCGAGTATTAAACCGTGCGGACACAGCAATAACAAGCCGGTTCCGATTTAAATAGCATTACAAAGGAGCATTGAATTGGCGTCCAACTTACTTTTTCTAAAATAGATTGTGTCGTGTTAATAATTGAAATCATAATATCATGAAAGGCTCAGGCAAGTTTCGTGTTGTCTTGACGCTTGTGTTTAGAGAGGGCATAAAATGCATCGCTTAATAAACCCGCCTATTCACTTTCACTTAAACTTATACACAATGGATGAAGTAAAATCATAACATAAGTACATAAATATCACAATTAAAAATGACAACTATTAGATTAGTGAGATAACTTAGAATTGATATAGATATTCGTTGCAATTAGCAAACGGTTATGGAAAATATCTGACACTTTCGTAATCAATTTTGATCATGTTTTAAATGTTGTAAAATAGAAAAGACCCATAAAATTTAAATTTTTGCTCATTCAACGATAATTTTTTTTCATAAATCATGTGAATGTATTAATGCAAACGTATGGAAATAATACCGATGCACCTCTTACTTCATTGTTGCCTATAATAACAAGAATATCCTTGAATAATTCTAAGCTATGAGCACTAAATATCATTCAATGAATAAATTAATTAGTGTATATGAATCCAAATTTCAATTCAAATAAAACAGAAGGAGACATGTGGTATCAATTTTTATTAAGCTCATCCGCCGCGCACTGAGAGTAAAAGTTTACATATTTAGTCAATCTACCTTTTTGTATGATGTGTCTCACGAACTTTACTTTCAAACCAAATAAATTTGCATATCATTATTATCAACAACAAATCAGTGAACCGATTTGGGTTTTGCAGCTTAGACAGTAGATCCAATGATTTTATGATGACGATGCTGCTGCTGATAATGATTATGATGATGATGGTGATGATGGTGATGATGATGATTATGATGATGATGGTGATGATGATGATGATGATGAAGATGAGGATGATGCTGGTGATGGTGATGATGATGAGAATGATGGTAATGATGGTGATGATGATGATGGTGATGGTGATGATGATGATGATGATGAAGATGGTGATGATATGATAATGGTAATGATGGTGGTGGTGGTGATGATGATGATGTTGATATGATGATGACGATCGATGATGATGAGTATGATGATGATGATGATGATGATGATTATGATAATGATGATAATGATGGTGATGATGATGATGATGATGATAATGGTGATGATGATGGTGATGATGATGATGGTGGTGATTATGATTAATGGTGATGATGGTGATGATGATGATGATTTTGATGATGATGGTGATGATGATGATGTTGATGATGATGGTGGGGATGATGATGATGATGTTGATATGATGATGATGAGGACGATCGATGATGATGAGTATGATGATGATGATGATGATGATGATTATGATAATGATGATAATGATGGTGATGATGATGATGATGATACTAATAATAACAGAATGTTGGAGAGGGAAAATATGTTCCAGATGAGGAGGGTCGCAACATGGATAATAAAAACGCTGGGCCGGCGCACGCTAAAATCGCGAAGGTAGGAGCCGACCAGCTTTCAATTCAAAATAACATTTAATTTTTCCTTCAACATCAAAAATAAATCAGTGCTGTACAGTATAGCAATTTACAATTGTAATCAAAATATAGTCGCACGCTAGGTGATGTCGCGATGCACTAACGACTAGTCGCACGATAGTGCCGTCGGTACCTTGGGGAGGTAGAGGGTGGGAGGGGTGTGGTTGGCCTCCATTTTTCACGATGAGGAAAGACGCCACCGTGTAGTTGTGCTGTCAAATATACTTTTGCTCTTGATGTTTGGATATGTTCTCCAATTGCAACCTTTTTCAAGACAAATCACTGGCATTTCATAACTAAGCTGTCTTGCGCATTGAAATATGGAAGGGAGAGAGAGAATTTAAGTTTTTAGGCGCTTATCATTATAATCATAATTATGGTCAAATTGCCACCTGATATATTCCGGAAAAAAACACAATCTTTTTCGCGATATAGACTCAGTCCTAATACAATGAACACAACCAATAGCCAATCAAAGCAATATCCGTATAACTGCGCAAAACTTTAGAATAAAAACAACTTGATAATATTTTTAGAACTGCTTTAAAAAGCCCACACATTTTTCGTACTTTGCTCTCTGAAGCGTTTCTAATTTTAACTCGCTGAAGTCGTAAAGCTAAACTCCTGACAGTGAAAAGTGGGCATTTTAAAATTGTCAAAAGAGCGGTCCGAAACAAGTTTGGTTCCTGCCAAGATTTTTTAAGATGGGGTCCAACCGCTATGACGGTACTCAAGACGCCTTCCAAGAACTTCCATAAAATGTCAAGTCCCTCAGCAGTGCAAGTCGTAAAGAAAAAAGTGTGCTTTACTCATAATATTCGCCAAATATGCCATTTTAGTTTTGGACTTGCAGCGGGCAATATTATTCCAGTTAATGTGATATTAAATTTTCACTTTGAAAGATGCAGACATTTTCACTCAAGATAATGGTTTCTCATAAGTGTGTGTATAGGTATGTTTATAAGTGTGCGTTTTGTGTATGTGTGTGTGGGTAAGTTTATTCGCGCTTCATATTCTTCGCCAAAAATGTAATTCTGGTTTCTTGAAACCTTTAGCGGGCGACATTCAAGTCATAGCCTCGTGACTGATTGATTTACTGATTTTTCTTCAATATGATAAGATGTTTGTATTGGGTTACAGAATTTGCATTGTGTCAGCATGTGTAGGAGTATATGCGTGTCAGTATGTATACCGTTTATTTTTGGGACGTTATACTAACCTGAATATTTTTTTTTTAATTGTAGATAACCCTACACTACATAGTGCAACGGCAAACCTCCTTGAATGTTTACTACGCCACGCAAGCTCTAGTTTTCTTCATTAACCTGAATAAACTAGGATGTTAAGGTGCTGTGCATGCTTGGCTACGTGCTTCTCTTCGCCAATATGTTATAATATAGCTGTTCCTTTTTCACCGGTAGAGGGCGAATTTAAAGTCAGTGTTTGATTTCTTCAAGGATTGTTGATATAATATATGTATTGGATTAGATGTGTGTGTGTGTGTGTGTGTTTGTGTGTGTGTGTGTAGGTGTGTGGTTGTGTGCGTGTGTGTGTGTGTGTATGTGTGTGTGATGTTTGTATTTGCCAGTCCCAGTGCGTATATGATTAGTGGGTTTTCGATATGTGGATGAAGTCTTTTGGATGGTAGAAAACGAGTGGTCATATGATGTGCGTAACAAATGGTGCACAGACCAGTTGTTGCGCACTTGTCATTCACTGCGCACATCAGATGCGCACTCGTTTTCTACCGTCCCGTAACAAGCCCCTGACCACCGATTTCGAAAAACGACTATTTACACAGTTCAGTGACAATCCAGCATTTATTTATAATTCCGATAAGCAATCGATGAATAGAGCAACTGTCATGCGAACGAGGAAAAAATGATAGAAATGTTATCCTCAATGGATCGTTCTCCCCTATATCATGTATATCCACCTCCCAAAAAGCTAGGGGGACAAGGGTCATCGGCTTGAACTTAGTGCTGCCTTCAGCATGTTCAGAAATTCTTCATCCCCTTAAGAGCTGACAAGCAAAACAAAACGACAGAAAAACAGTTGATAAATTCGATTGCTGTGCTCCCATCCGCCAATTTGGCGCCCAGCTTTTTACCTACTACCCCTCCACTCCGAAACTTAGAACATGGTTATGATATAAGTCTCTTGCAAAATGTGTATGAACGGGTCAAGAAACAATTTTTTTTTTATTAATTGCATCTGTTTATCGGTAATTCCATGTCTTTGACATGTCCGTTTCGCCAGTAGCAAATGCATGTCATGGAAAAAAAATCCCATGAAATTTAATTTGCGTACAACAAAATAATACCATTTTCTTCGCACGAATTGAATTTCAATGAATCCCATTGATTGATTGATTGATTGATTTTATTTCCGATACAAAACAAATATATACAACATAAAAGCAAGAGGAATAAAATGAATATCGGATGGATTGCCCATTTCAGAGCCCTTATCAAAGTGGCTCTGTTCAATTACTCTGTTCAATTGAATAGTTGTCAAGAGATTCAGTGTTTTTTTTTTTTGCATTAACGGACATGATGACACTTCTATGGAATCGCTCTTATGTAAAACTATGATATAATGTCCAGTTTCACCTCTCAATCACTGTCAAGAATGTACCTCACTATCTCCGAGTGACATCGATGGCTTTCGACACTTTCTTCCAGTATTTTCGAAACTATCATCCATCATCGGCGGGAAGAACATTATACTTGATGTCATCCGAATTGAAAGTCTTGTCGTGATAGATGATTCTGTTTATGGTTTCTGTAACCGCTCTGATTTATCGCTTTACTAAGACAGCTCTTTCAATCAAACGGAATCAATAAATATTTCATATCACTGGCTGTTTCTTCTGTATGGTAGATTGCATCACCGGTAAAGGTCGCAATATAATTATTTTCATTTTAAGATTGATAATATCCGAGGAGAGATGGTCACCATCTCTTGACATTTTTACTACAGGTACATATTAAATGTACACTAAATAGAGCAATCATTAGATTAAAACAAGGAAATCTTATACAAAGTGGTAAACGGAAGGATATCAATAGTTAGAAGAGGGTTTACTTTATCCGTTAGGATAAGTTCAACTTCAAGAAAAGGAAGGACATAAACGTTCGGCTCCTTTCCTCTATGATGGATGCGATTTTTCTTTCATTTTTTCTCCATATGGCCCTCTGCTGTTTGAGATGCTCGGCGACTACTCCACAGTTTGAACATCAACCTGAAAACAAAACGGTTCATGAAGGTGATGACATCACGTTCCAGTGCTCCCTGCGATATGGGTTAGGCTTTACACCTGTCTCTATCTTCTGGGAAAACGGTTTGACCCAAAGGATGGAACCTAGTGATCTGACAAACATCACTATATCGTCTGACTCTTCGACCCAAACGATAAGTTCAAATCTCACCCTTCATGAAATTACTCGGGAACATCACAAGCAGATGTACACATGTTCCATTATGCTTGACCTTCCAAATGGCCAGCAAGTCTTAACATCCTCTGCGTTTGCGAAGATCGATGTCCAGTATTTTCTAGATGATGAAGACCTAGTGTGCGTTTCAAAGATGGATGTTTCGTATATACGAGCAGGGGATAATGTGAGTGTCCGATGCGAAGGACTGGTTGGCAATCCCCCAATCAACATCGGATGGGAAGATACGAAGTTGGTCGATTTGTCGAACTTTTCTTACACCGTGACTGACGCCAAGCAAACTGTCCTTGGATATTTCATAGCAACACGCGCTTTGCATAATAAGAACCTAACCTGTAGAGCAACTAGCTCATCCTTTCCAGGACAAACTAGAAAATGTTTACTCGGACCTTTCACGGTGTTTCATCGTCCTCATGTCCGAGTTATTCCAGACAAAGCTGACTTAATCCCAATGGTAGTAGCTCAGTTGACCTTTCAATGTTTAGCAAAAGGATATCCAGAGGTAGACTCTTACCGTTGGTCATGCGATCCAAATTCCGTCGTCACGAACTGTGACTCCAGGAGTCCAAACCTGACACTTTTTGTGGCAGATACTGGAGTGGAAGACTCTACAGTCAGAGTCACCTGCGAAGTTTCCAATTATGTTGGATCATCACAGTATTTTGCCATCATTGCGGTTAGACGAGTAAAGAATATGATCCCGCAGTGTCTTTTGGACAGCATGCCTGCATCTTTACTGAACCACAACCTACAACTGTCGTATAAGACTACAGGAAATCGGAACATCTTCCGATGTTACGCCGCTGTCGACCACATTTCGGAAGTGAAAATCAGGTGGTACCTTAACGGTTTAATGACTTCAGAAGGAGATTGTGAGCATGATGTGATCGAAACACATGCAGGGTCTAATCTTATTGCCCAAAGCTTTATGGACACCTATAATTATGGCACCATTGCCTGTGAGATACACATAAAGACCGTAAACGCACATCTTCTCAGAGCCTTCTGCATACTGGACGACAACAGCTCTACCGGACCGTTTCAAGCACAGGGGTCTCCTCAAACTTCGATTTTCGATTTAGCTTCTCTTACTACAGAGAATCCCTCAAAGTTTGAGATGGAACTAAACAAAATCTTACATAGCTCCTTGAGCTCTAAATTCAAAATAATTATCGCTGTTACAGGAATTGTCATATTTGTAGCTGCAATGGTGGCAGCACTTTGTTTTATTTCGAAGAGGGCAAACTGTCATGGTCATCACTCATATGAGGCAACTGATGTTGGTCCTGATATTGATGTCATCAGCGAAGAACGAATCCCTGGAGACGTAAGCTCTACCGCAGAAGAGAGCGCCGTGTACGACTCTGCGAATTACGAAAGACGGGGAGAAGTCAGTATGCATCAAGGAGCGGAAGCATCTGAAAACACCGGCAGGATCTTCCAGAAGCGATGTCCGCAGGTACGTGGCAGATCGATCCATTGGTCTGACAGATCTATGTCTCCAGAAGCCTCTGAAGAAGAATCATCGAGTGCTGACGATAGGGATGATATTTCTTCGGATGATGATGGGTACATCGACATGTCGCACGGGAACGTGATTTACGTGAACGACCAGGACAGAGATGACCCTGCGGCTGGATCATCTCGACCCAAGTATCCTCGACCAAAACTGCTCGGGGCTGGCAGTAAAGGTATCACAGGAACTTAGTGACAGAGCTGGAAGTCCCTTGGGAGAGCTTGTGACCGCGTGGAGCCGAAATATGTGTACATGCATATTCAAGAAAGGCAGACCCGTATCACAAATTGTTGCTTGAACAGTCGTCGTGTGATGAGGGGATAATAACTAACAAAACGTCTCGCCAAATCCTTGGCACTCCAGTGTAAGTAACAGAAGACTGTGTATGGACATGAATGCTATAACCGCTGTCGTAGATGGCCTTATTTAATGACTGACAGTATAGTAGATTGTATTTTCACATAGATACACTGATTCCACTAGCATTTGAATGAAAATAGACCGTATTAATTTGGGTATGTGCTTGCAGACTGTAACTGTTTAAGGGTAACAATCCGGGTAGGTCCATCTTTGCACTCGGAAAGCAGATAATTTTGTATCCGACCTCACATCGGTCCTCTAGCTCAAGTTTTGACTTGATTTTAACCATCCTTTCCTGGTGCTATCACCCTAGGACATTTTAGCCAGCCAATTAATGTCAGAAGTATAAATATTTCTCGCTATACGCTCATCTGTTTTTTCATCTGTGGAAATTCTAGGCCTTTGCGTAACGAATTGAACGTATGTTTAACCATATAAAATAGACTAATGATGTAATTGTTACTCAGGTCAATGGCAATTCAAGCTTTCCCATTTTGTGCGTATGAGAACATTCATCGGTTGCAAAAGTATTTTAATCATTGACAAAAGGACAAGTTCTTACGATGTACAAAGCGACAGAATGCCATAAACAGATAGCAGGAGGGGAATAGCACACTGTTTAACCCCTGGTCACGTAGGACCCCGGAAGCAACACGATTCACCCCGACTCTTTGTTACTTCACAGTTAACTACCTCAGAACAACGAGTCGGGGTGAATCGTGTTGCTTCCGGGATCCTATGTGACCGGGGCATAAGGCAGACGCTTATGGTGATGTGTAAATTATTATAATGGATTCGCACGCATTCGCACACCCGCAATACACTAAAAAGTTGTGGAATGTTACAAAGGAGTAGGGGAAAATAATTCATTTGGGGGTAACCCAGATAAGCTTTTCTTTTGTTATCCCCATCACACACACTAAATATTATGGATCTCGCACTTTCAAAAATGCTTCAGCCGAACTCTGGTTAGATTTGCCAAACATTGTAAAGGAGGCGAACTCAACAGAATCTTTTAAAACTTTGTTAAAAACCTATCTTTTTGTTCAATGATTTTGCTGTTTACAATGTGCTTTGTAACGTCTCTGGATAAAGTTTAAACCTGTTATTATTATCTTTACATTTGTTGCAACAAACCTGTTTGATGTTACCAAATTAACTACCATTTTCCTTGTTCTTATTACCTTATTAACTAATTCCATTATCCATGTATAGGGCGAAAATATTAGTATTTCTATATCTCTATTCATCCTTCTTTCCAAGCGCTTAGGGACTTTCCCTGTGCGAGTGATAAGCGCTATAAAAAAAAAACGTTCATTATATTTTATTATTATTATTATTATTATTATTTTTATTATTATTGTTATTATTATTATTATTGTTATTATTATTATTATTATTATTATTATTATTATTATTATTATTATTATTATTATTATTATTGCTTGGATGTTTGCTCATGTACATGTATTACGATTTGTATTTGTCCTTTGCATTATGTATTTTATGTGCTTTTTAATAAGACTTGGAGAATAAACGAAATGAAATGAAAATTTATACACAAATGATCCTTATACCGGCATGTATCTTGAAAGTTGGTTTGGCACACGTTATTGATTAAAAACCAGGATTGCACGATTCTTTCCGATGATTTAAGACGATTTTTTTTTTATCTTCTGTACATGTAATTATCGACACCTCCCTTTTGATCTGCCCTGACCAAGGGCGGCGGAACCGGGGGGGGGGGTAGGCGGGCACTTGCCCCCCCCCCCAAAAAAAAGGTGCCCTTTTTCCTTCATGTAACGAAACTTCCTTTTCCCATTTACCAAATTAATAGCATCTAATTATTCTATAAAGTTGTGTTGCCATACTTTAAAGGGGCATTTGCCCCTAATTCTATATATGTTTGCACCCTTTCAACTTACTTACTTGCCCCCTATGAAATGACCCTTGAACATGGCATTACAAATATGCCCGTGTAATTGATGACGTACGTGTATATATTTTCCCTGAAGGGGTTTTGTGATAATTTTCACTAATTCACAAGACATAAATGAATCGATTCTCAGGAAATGGATTTTTTTTTTTTGGGGGGGGGGGGGGAAGCGGGAGTTAGTGCCCCCATAATAATGTTTAAAAAAATGTGCCCCTTTTCTTAATCAAAAGAAACAACACAAATTATTTTTGCGTATTCACAATTCATAATTTAACAAAAATAACAACGGACTTTCTCATGCCGAGGGGACATCGTACGGGAGGGGAATGGTGGGAGCGGGGACAAGTGCCCCCATCCCCTACCCCAACATCAGAAATAGTGTGCCCCCCTCCCTTTTTTCTTAATTGCCTTTTGGGGGTCAAAAAAAAACCAGAGCACTTAATAATATTTGCTTATTCACAAGGCATAAATGAATGAATTTTTCTAGAACGGAGACATTCTTATTGCCAGGGGGCATCATATGCGGGGAGGGGGCATGGGTAAGTGCCCCTCAAATGCCAACATGATAAATGTCCCTTTTTGGAGTTGACTTTTTCTTTGTCAAAAGAAACAGAACAATATTTGCTCATTCACAAGAGATAAAGGAATCCCTTTTCTTGGAACGGGCTATTCTCATCCCCAGGGAGGAGGCAGCATACCTTGGGCGGGAGCTTGAGCAGGGTCAAAATATCTCCCTAAATTTCTAACGTGAGGAAATGTGCCCTTTTCCCATGTTTCCTGAGTCACAATTGCCCTTTTTTTCGGAGTCAAAAGAAACGGAAAACATACAAAGGTCTTCCGCACTACATGTCTTTCAGCAGTTCAGAGCCGGACCCTATATGCACCTATACCCCTATACAGATGCCAGGAAAACACGTTTTAGAATCGTAAAAATAAAACAAATTCTGGGCAGCTCCCCAAACTTTCCACTGGGGCTTCGGACCCAGTGTGCGCCTTTTGCCCCTACAGATACCAGGAAAACGCATTTTAGAATCGCAATAATAAACAATCGTCTGGAGCTCAGCTCCCCCGGACTTCCCACTGGGGCTTCGGACCCAGTGTGCGCCTTTTGCCCCTACAGATACCAGGAAAACGCATTTTAGAATCGCTAAAATCAAAAATTTTCTGGAGCTCAGCTCCCCGCACTTCCCACTGGGGCTTCGGACGCAGTGTGCGCCTTTTGCCCCAACAAATACCAGGAAAATAAAGTTAAGAATCGCAGAAATCTAAAATTTTCTGGGCAGCTCCCCAAATCTCCCTCCCTCCCCTCCCCCCGGGGCTTCGGACCCGGTGTGCGTCTCTAAGACCTACATATACCAGGAAAACGCATTTTAGAATCATAAAAATCTAACTTTTTTTTAGGGAACCTCCCGAAATTCAGCACAATATGTCAGGGAATGCACTTATAGACACTATGACACCCCCCCCCCCCCC
>BQKZ01008446.1:0-25550 GCA_036244855.1 Temnopleurus reevesii | reverse complement strand
GATTGTCAAATACCAGTTAAAGAGGTGATAGTGGTAGGGAAAAAGAACACCTGCTACTGAAATCCATTCCAATCGATAGGTTATTATAGTATTCAGTGATATTTGAAGAGTCATCTCTTTCCAATTTGTCTCCTTATGTCTCTCGCTCTCTCTTCTCTTCTCTTCCCATTCACTGTCTTCGGTCCATCTTGTACCTATACTTCGAATTTGCCAGAGGAAATTCTCACCTTCCTCTCGCCAGTGCCCGCATTAGATCGGATACAGCACGAGGAAATACCAGCGAACTGGGAGATGCGAGCGGATGTGGACATTGCGATGGGAGCTCTTTCGCCTCCGAAAGGATGCTACGCGGTTGTACCCGAGTTGTTAATCTTTCCTTTCAACGCTATTTGCGATTTCACACTCGAGCATTGATCGGGTGGGGATAGAGTTGAAACATCAGGAAATAGCAGCATCGTGCCTCAGAAAGGAAGTTCTACACAGATACCAGTAGAACATCTGACATGTCTAAAGGTATGCCACAGTTTGTCGTATTTTTCCTGTCGCCAAAAAGAGGATTCACAGACTGGTGGTGGAATGGTAAAACGGAAACACAGGTCGCTTTCTGGCCGCATTGATTTGAAAGCATTGATGGCATATTGATTGTTTTACAATGGTTTATGAAAATAGAATACGTTTATGTAACAGGGTTGGTTATTCAAAGCATTGTCTTAGGTTTGACAAATGCACCTGCTATTGATGGACATTACCATAAATGCTCTTTACAAATGCAAATATCTACAAATTCCGATAACCATATTTTGTCAATGACACCTTATTGATTGTACATTTTCTGACACTGTGCACGAGAATGCGATTGTATATTCATATTTTTGAGAAGTAGATTATAATTCATTGACACAGTTCTTGCTGTCAACGAAATAGAAACGATCTTTTCATGAAATAAAGTTCACAGATTCAGATGCCATTATGATTGTGCATTACAGATGGAAATGACGAATACCTCTTTCATATGTTAACCATTGTCATTGATGAGCCAGAGTGATATTAAACGTAGTGTTAACTTTGCACTGAAGATCAGTAAGTTGCACTATAATTTGCTTGAATTTCGAAAGTTATGCGGCAGAAAATGACACAGAACTAATGTAATGCACAAAATACAGTGTTTAGTTAACTTAGAATATTCGTAGCCGTAGCATTTGGTAGGTAAGAGATGAACCCTTACCCGTTGATTACAATGAGTAATGATGAGAGTGATATGAAGTCATTCACTTAGTCCATACCAATGTGCCAAACTGAAGCTGATAGATATAAGTCAAGGTCACAAAGCACAAAGGCGTTTTGATTACTGGTGGCCCGTCACCGCTTTGAACCGGAAGTAAACGGAAGCGATTGAATAATTCATCATAAATGCTACCCAATAGCCGATTATCACCTGAGTTATTGTATCTTTCTTCACCTTTCTTCATCTTTCTTCAAAGCCAAGGCAAAATGTACGAGAATGAGAGAGATATAAAGTACGATACTCCATTTCGTCCAGACCGATGAATGTGTTAAAACTGTGACTGATCAAACGAAATATAAATTCAAGGTCACAAAACATAAAGGCGTTTTTATCACTGGTGGCCCGACACCGCTATGGACCGGAAGTAAACGGAAACCATTGAATACGTCATCATCAATACTACCAAATAGCCGATCATCACCTAAGTTATTGTATCTTTCTTCATCGTATCAACACCAAGGCTACAACCTTTCTGACAATGCCATATCTATCTTCACCAAATATCGACCATATTCAAGACAAGGCCTTTTTTGGAAGTTTGAATAAAAGAAAAAGATGTCAACCTTTTCGTGAAGAGAGAGGGGACCGAAGAAAGCAGATGGTTGGTGGAATCCCGGCGGAATTCGCCGGAACGGCACGGCTGTGTCTCGGTGTTGCGCCACGTCCTGTGATTTTGTGAGCGGTGGGATAAATACCCATGAATTTTGTGCCAAATCTGACGCGCAGAAATAGCCGCAAATCGATGGAATATGTGTCCTTGAGGAAGAATCTTGGTAGGGAGACACCGGTTGGAAGTAATGAGTCTACATCTTCTGAAGATAGCACTTTGGGTTCGGGTTATTTGTGGAGGGCGAGAGGTGTCTGTTGGTATTGTTAGGCTAACAAAGTGGCAATCGAGAATTATTCGAATCAAAGGTGGGAAATTGGCCATGACAAAGATGATGATGATGATGATAGTGGTAGGGGTGGTCGTGATGATAATGATGATGGTGAAGGTGAAGACCAATAATTATGGGAGTACGAAAGAGGAGTGAAGATGGTAATGCTAAAAGAAAAATGATGGTGACTTTGATGGTGATGATGATGATGAATAATGACGATAATTATAATGCAGATAATGAAAAAAGTGATAGTGTGTCGACATCTTCAGTAATTGATAATAATAATGATGGTTACGATAATGACAATGAATATGATGATGATGTTGATGTCAGGAGTGGTGATGATGATGGTGGCGGTGGTAGTGGTGGTGATAGTGATGATGTTGATGATGATGATCATGATTGTAATGATAATAATGACAATGATGATAATAATTTGGATTATGATGAGTCGACATCTACGGTAGATAACATTGCAATTTAGGGATATAATGTGGAAAGTGAAAAGATGGTACCAGGAAGGGATGATAAAATTGATGATTATGATGTTTACGATAATAATGATGATGATGATGATCATGATGATCATGATGATGGTGATGGTGGTGATGATGACGAGGATTATAGTGACGATGAACATAAGTCTATATCTACGGTAGATAGCATTGCAAGTTTGCGATATAATGTGGAAAGCAGGAAGATGATGGTAGGGATGATTTAATTGAAGATCATGATGGTGATGATGACGACGACGGTGATGATAATGATGATGGTGATGGTGGTGATGATGACGAGGATTATAGTGACGATGAACATGAGTCTATATCTACGGTAGATAGAATTGCAAGTTTAGGATATAATGTGGAAAGCAAGAAGATGATGGTAGAGATGATAAAATTGGAGTGTATGATGACGACGACGACGGCGATGATGATGATGATGATGATAGTGATCATGATGGTAATCATGAGTCGATATCTACAGTAGATAGCGCTGCATGTTCGGGTTACTTAATCTGTGTTGGTATTGTTATGTTAACTAAGTGGCTAGTTAAAAAGAATTGAACTAAAGGTATAACAAATGGTTATGAATATAATGGAAATGCTATATGTGATGATCATGATGACAGGGAGATTGAAAAGGAGAAGGATAGACAAGCAAGAAAAGACACCCCGTAGGAACAAAGAATTGGCTAGGTTGAGAGGACGAGTGTAAGAATCGTGACGATGGTGATCGAATCCGAACAGCATAAAAATAACAAGTTTCAAAGAAGAGAAATTATTAACGACCCCCCCCCCCCCCCCCCTCCTCACAAAACAAATCAGCTAACACTGACAAATGAACCAGTATTGGCTGTATGAAAATTGAAAATATTGATTAGCAGATTTACCAATCAAATTATCCATAATACATTCAATTGACCAGTGTATACAGAAATATTAAAAATAAAATCTAATAGTATCACGAAATTATCAATGAAGCCCGAAAATGAGCAAGTGATGAAAGAGCTAAGGAGAAATGCACTTTTTCAACCCAGTGCAATGGACTAGTTTGTTAAACTTGTGAAAATCAATTAGTATTTGTTGTCCTTACAGAATAGTGCACCTTCAGACCTGTTGCCTCAAGGCACAGCCAATAGATGACGGCCATTGTCAATGTATTACTCCATTCTAAACTTGATCTCATGTATTGGAAAATTTTCTTTTTCTGCTAATCATCTTTCATTCGCTTACAAAGAGCTCGAAGCGATTCGACTGCCCCCGAAAAGAAAACTCTTATTTGGGTCGATAGAAGTCGATGATGAGATTGACGATTGACTATTCCGATGCAATCACGACTAATCCATTGAGGTTTTATATTTAGGCTAACAAGCCATCAAAAAGTACACCTGGCGAAACTTTTCTATGCGCGATTTTTTTTCTTCTATGCTTCTCTCCTTTTTTTCTACGTCTTAATCCTACCATTGCTAAGGTCCAGTCGATTGTGAACAATTAGTTAATACAAGAAAAGAACCGTGAACAGATGAATGAGGTGAATACAGTTCTATTATGGAGGTTTTTGTTGGGTGTTGTTCGAGCTGGCGAACTTGGGGTTCGGTTAAACATCAAGCATGCCGCGCTAGCCGGGGCGGAGGTGCCGGAGCCCTCACGTGCGTGCGGCGTTTAGGGGCTGTGGGACCGACTGTGTCGCAAACTAACATCCAAAAAGCCCAGATTATCAACCACCATCTCTCTTTCTCTCCCCCACTCTTTCTCTCAACACGTCATGAGAGCGACACAAAATAGCTGAGGGGCAACACAGAGTTTAAATCACAGAACTAATTGAATGTCTTGTCGCTGCATGCATTGCAAATGCGTCCATGCATGAGCGGAGAAACTAAACACAAATTAATAACAATTTCCTACGCCTGGAGTGGAAAACAAGCCCCAAGTTTGTTCGGGGACTCTGAGAAGTGCTGTTGGGACCCCATCCAGAAAGTTCGGCTGTACTTTTGTTGTATCTGATTTTTGCGCAAAGAGTCCGGAGGGTGGGGGAGTCTTTACACGCAACACACTTGAGTCTACCAAAATGTAAGGCTGGAACATAGGGGCAGGGAAGGGGAGGTAAGGGATGGGTGTACTGTCCAGAATGGGTGTGTCAGGCTCATTGGTTCCCGAAGACCTTTGAATACTGACCAATAGAGGTGTCAAAAAGTACACTAGAATCGAGGTTAAAGGGTTGTACCGAAGGATAAAGTGCATTTCACCTGTAATTTGGGCACTTGATTCTTAGCCCCAGGTTGCGTTGACACCTTTTGTGAGCGTTTGATGGGCTACACACTCACACGCACAAACACTCACTCACACACACACGCATACACACGCAATCACGACACATCCAAACACACGCATTGTGCGCATGGGCATGAGGGAACTTTACGCCAATATGACCCTCATACTTTCACCTCATAACGCTAATATAACAATTTCTCGCTCTATTTTATCAAAAGTACAATCATATAGTATTCCTTTTCCAAGTAAAGAGAGAAAATCATATTTTTGCAGGAACGGGCAGGGGTGAGAGGACAAGTTAAAAGTGCATTTTTGGGGTCGATGTCTTTGGTGCCTTCTAGCTGGCTATTGTAACAACTATTTACACCCTACTTACTACTAATGTACAAATTGATGACCCCTCTATCCCTACACTAGTACACAACCATTGCTGCTATTTCCATTATTTTGACAAGATTGGTCTGAGCATAAACGGCAATACAAATTAACCCATCGACTACTGTATTCTGCAATTCCCACAGACTTTGTACAGGAAATACCTGGTTCCAGTGGTCAAAGTGTTAAAGCATTAGACCTGGGGCCTGTAACATAAAGGAGATACGATAAATTGACAATTAATCGTATCTTTATGGTACACGTTTTGCCATATATAGACTTACGATTAATATTTATTGTAAGTTTAATTGCATATTTTTTGTTACAGGCCCCAGGGCTGCATTAGACGTCTCTGGTTATAAGTAAGAGCTCTCTATAATTGCCGATGATTCAATTTCAACATTGCAACAATGTTTCATTTTGATGATTGAATTCGGACATTGAAGTGTACCCATACAACACAATTATGTTTAATTCTATCCATGGACAGTGATGTATTCTTAATCGTTATTCACTTTGTACACTACATTTACAACGACCCAGAATTGTAATTTAATAATCATTTCAATTGTTAGTATAGGATATGTTGGTAAGATTAAGTTTGCAACATTTGTATACGCTACCAGAAGCTCGTTGCCCCCACCACAACACAAAAAAAAGAACCAGCCCCATACCAAATCACCAATCATAGACCTCATGGTGTGTTATAACCGCACACAAAATTTATATTTTTCGTTCTCCACTCTCTCAGTTGCCAATCTATACAGGAGTTATGGGAATTTCAGTTGTCGATACTTATTTGATACTTACCATGAGTGAGCTAAACATATTGTTGAGGTCTTATGGATAATTATGTTGTAATTCATAATCATCATGACATTTGAGGATAAAAGTGACCCAAAGAGGCATCATTGCGCTCCCCCGCGCCGCTACCAACGCCCTGAAAGAAGGGCAAGTACGCACCCCTTCTTCTTGTCCACGCTCCGTAAGGGTAATTAGTTTCTTGCGGACGCTGTACGTCTTTGTTGATATGCCAGAAATTTTTAGGTTTCAGCGATCGATCATTGACCGACATGACGTAAAGTTAATGTGTCATTTTATCTGAATCAACGCAAAGTGCAATCCATAAAATGTGTAAATTAAGGGAAATTTCCCTTGTAAATCTTCAGTGTATTGGGTAAAGACGTTAAGAGAATTCTAAGACCGCACTCACATTACTAACAAGTTTGAGGTTCCATACCCACAAACCACACTAGCCAATTACTTCAATAATAATTACTTCAAATTGCATGTTTGTCAAATATTAATTTGTCATGGTGTTTATTGGCTTGTAAAGCATTTGCCTAGTTCAGCGATAAAGGAAACAATTAGTCAATGCTCCATGATTTGGTTATTTTCTTGTTAAAAATCTGTACATGAAATCTGATCGTGAATACATAAGTGCAGACCACTATTCTAACGTTTTGTGACGTTCGATTTCAATAAAAACTACAAATATTAAAAAAAAACGTATCATAATTATGAACAACTGAGGTTTTGTCCAAATTTTGAAAAATAGAAGGACAGACATTAAATCTATGCACTTCGTATAGAAGTATAAAAAAGTGGAATTCTAAAAACAATTAGATTGCGATTAAATTTCAAAATTTATCGGTTGATCAAATTGAGGTTTCTTTCATGACTGATGATAAAATAAAATTTTTCTATTGTTAGCTTTTTCCCAAGTGCTACTAAAGAGCTTTCATTGTTAAATAATTAATGATTTACCACTGGGACTTAGGAATAAAATTCCCATCAATTGCAGCACAGAAAAAACCCAAAATGGTTTCCATGACGACAAATATGCTTTTACTTTTGAATATAATTGTGTGAAAACCCAAGTTTAAACTTGCTTAAACTTACTTTATAAACCATATACACTGTACTTACCATAATTCAATTTGCTTAAATCCCCTAAGACCACAATAAATACACACTGAAAAATATTTCATCGCTTGATCAATTCATGGGTTTTAATTTCACCAGGAGATTTCATTTGAAATCATCAAGCTCGAAATAATCCGTAAATTCGATTCATTTGGAGAAAAATACTTAAATATCAGTTAAATCCCTTTGAGATTTAATTAATGACAATTGAGCAAAAAGAGAAATGTTTATATCACACAATAAAGAGGGAAAAGGAGAAAATGTACAGATTTAGATTTAGGTTGGTGGTTGTAATTCAATACGAATTATTCGAACATGATGTACATTATCATACATAGTACGTAAACACCGACAAAGTGTAACTGAACAATAGAAAATACCACAAAACTCATATTATGCTTTCTCAAAGGATCATTGTTTCTTAAGTTGATTAAGCAGAAATACGACATGTCCCGGGAGCATTTTCATTAATGTTAAAGCGTTGTTATTCTGGATAATATTAGTGTTAAAGCGAAATTCCCTACTTTGGGCCGTTGGGGATACGGGGGAATGATGCCTCAGGAGAAAATACGGTTTTATTGGCGCGCTAAGTATGGCGTGAAATGTATAGTTTTGCGACTCCGCCTATATTTTTATTACGGAAGCGATAAAGTGCGACTTGACTTTGAACTCAATATTGAGACGTTATCTCAACAAAGCGACTCGATATCCATCTTTCGTCAAGGTGGTTGGATCATTTACGTAGCCATATGCAGCTAATAATTTTGACGAGTCAACTTGTAAAAGCAAATTCTTACTTAATATATACCATCTCGTCATCTTTGCTAAGTCAACTGGTCGAGATTATTCATGTCGCCAAGTGAAATAGTTCACTTTTGCTACTGAAAATGATCAGATCAAACTTTTATGTTGGTCTGTTGGTGTGTGTCGACTTTTAAAGATAATTATTGTCATTATATACACTTACAATAATTTCATTTGGTATAAGATAGTATCTCACAATATCTCTCCACTTCCAAAAAGTAGATAAGTCCCATTACCAATTCACACTTATCCGGCGTTTAACCAGTGACTATCAAGAAAATAATTGTCTGATATGGCACTCCGAATGTTTTTTCCTTCAATTCTATCGTCCTGATTCACTGATGATCATCTTATAAGCATGAGTGGGGTATAAAACTTATAAAGAATATCTCAAGAAGTCAGTGGCGCTTTAACGCTTCCGTATTTTTCTGAACTCGATCAAGAACAAACAACAACAAAAATGGTAGCAAAACTTGCTGGGCGGAAGGAAAGGGACAAAGTATGAGAAGAAAGAGAAAAAAAAAGAAAGAAAATCTAGTGCAAATGCACTTTTTGAGGAGGGAAAATTTTGGCGGTAGCAAAAATGAAGCCTAATGGGCCTGCTTTTGGCTGGTGGCAGAGTTCATAAAAAGTACAGGTACTTGAGATTACGTGTTGGTGTGAAGTGTGGGTTCCGCGGTGCAACCATAAATTGATACTGCGGGAGAGCTGAAGGGTGGGGTTTCTGCTGTTATGGCCGACTCACTCCTTCGCGTCTTTAGCCTGCGTCGGCCCGGCGTATTTCAAAATTAAAAAACGCTCCCTTGTCGCACAAAGACGTAGGTTATACGGTGAACTGACGCTCGTCGTACGCTTGTTGAGCGCAAGCCAAACGTCAGTCCACAGTGTGATATGCGTATGCCCTCCGTCAAGGGAGAGTTTTTAATTTCTAAACACTTGGCCGACGCAGGCTAAAAACGCAAAGGTGTGTGTCGGCCTTAAGCATGAGTGTGTTTCGTCTGGTTAATTGTTAATCGTCAGAGATTATGTGACGATATTTACAAAATATATTTTGAAATTTATTCATTAAACGTCATTGGCATTAAAAAAAATCTATATTTTCTTTTCATAAAATTATGCAAATATACCATTTTTTCATTTCTATCGTGTTCTTATTACAGTAAAATTCCTCGAGAGAGGAATAGAGCATTAAATTTCATTTATTTTAATTCACAAACCAAATTCAAACAATTAAAAAATAGTGGCAGTGGTTTTTAACACCATTTACCACATGAAATTCGTGATGCCTTTGATTTCTTTACATACTTCTTTCTAAAGACAATATTTACCAGAACGTATTAACATGACTCTTACACTGTTGGGAAATAACCACAATGTAAAAGTATTGGTTTAATGATTATTGAAACCGTTAATGACAATCATTAGAATGAAAAAGAAAAATGAGGAAAACCAATGGAACGAAGTTGTCAACAAAATAGGGACATAAAACAATAAAGTCTATCATAATTGATGCAGAACGCTGGAAAATGTGGTGTAATGTGTTTGAATATTGTGTGTGTGTGTGTGTGTGTGTGTGTGTGTGTGTGTGTGTGTGTGTGTGTGTGTGTGTGTGTGTGTGTGTGCATAGACATGATAGGTGAGGGCTTAGGATTTTACCTACGATTTGAGGAGTATGTGTGTGCAAGCGTGTGTTGTGTGTATGTGTGTGAGGGCGTGGATTTGGGGAGTGTGTGTGTGTGTGTTTTAGTGTGTGTGTGTCGTCGGGTGCTTATGTTCCTCCGTATCCAGAGGTTTAGGTGTTTAAAATCAAAATTACAAAGGCCTATAAAGAGTGAGAGGGTGTGTGGGTTGGATAGGCGCGCATGTGTGTGCGTGTGTATGTGTCGTATATGATACTGAAATAAATGGAAATGAATGGATATATACGCCAAGAGACAGCTCGATGAATATGAAGTGAAAATAAAATGAGAAAGGGACACACACACACACACACACACACGCACATTTAACGTGCATAGAACAGGTCGAAAGAAAAACTGTCTGCGAGGGAGACAGGAATTCAATGGGAGGCTGAAAATAATGAATATAAGCTGAGGTTAACCCTATAGAGTATAGTATCAGACCCGGCTACTTGTGAAAGACAGTCTGTGAGAGAGATCGACTTTAATGAGAGGCTGAAAATAATAATGCATATAAGTTAGCCCTCTCAGACCCGGCTACATTTTGAGAAAAGAATCACAATTTGTGACACATAGTCTGCGCGGGAGACAGATCTGCAATGGGAGGCTGAAAATAATGAATATAAGGTGGGGTCAAAGGTCATTATTTGTCGAGGATGATACGCCTGAGTTGACTGTCATTTTGTTTGGATTGTGACAGTTCTTCTTTCCAGCCATTTATCTAAACTCTCTCACCTCACTCTCAGGCGCAGCCTATTTTACCCAAAAGGAGCAGAGATGAATTTCATAGAATTGACTGAAGAATATCATAGAAAAAAAACGACATGAAGACGGCAATTAATTGCTCTTGATTAATTGCTCTTGTTCATGATGTTTTACGCTTTTCCTGTTGATTTCAAACTATTCTCAAGACAATTTATATTCATATTCGATTTCGCACAGAGGGTTATACATAGGATGTGTATGTGATTTTGGCAAAATTAGATGATTGAATCTTTTCACGTTTAAGAACAGTGAAGAAAATTGACTCGGGAAAATATATCTAAACCTATTTCTTTATTTTATAAACATTATTCTTTGAATTCTATGATTACTTTTCCTTTGTTCTGAGTGTTACTGATTACAATGACTGAAGTTGAACTTTACAAGAACAATGTCTACGTCTTGTAACATAATTTGATTAAAGTGTGCGAAAAACGAATGATGGTCTCTTACTCTTCTTGGGTCAGATGTTTAAGTTAGTCTTAAAAAAAACTCGAAATTTTGTGATATTTCCTTATCCATATACATTATATCATCCACTTTGGAATTAAATATTCTATCAGTTCCAATATTAAGACTTACAGTATTAAAATCAGGTATAATTGTAACTGTAGCTAAACCAAATACCTTATATATCATTCAAAACCATTAAAACTATTTCTATTTCTATACTCCTCTCACCCCTCCCCACCCAAGAGAAAGATAATTCCGTCTGGTTCGACCTCCACAATGACAACAGACGATCATTTCTGATCTATCGTCTCATTTTTCTTTCTTTCTTCTCTCTTTTGCTTCCGTGAAACGAGAAAATATACCAGGTCGAGTTTTGAAGGAAAATAAATACAATATCAAATAGCTGTATCATCCTCATCATTATAGTTACTTTGGTTTCACACAATGATAAATGGATATTCAAATGGCGCTAGGGTTTCGAGGTATGTCTGACTTTGAAGAATCTGATGTTTTTCTGTCATGAAAAAAAGTAGGAGCACATCACTCACATCGACATAAGTATAAAGTCGTCCTCAAAATTATTCTTACCCCTGTAAATTTCATTAAGTTTTTTTGTTCATTTTTATAATTGGTAATGGAATAAAAGAGTGACTATACTTTGATGATTATTTATTTATTACGTATAGCACACATTATATTGTGATGAAGATTCTAAGATATTTTTTAAAGTTATAATGTCTTATACATGCAAATCATTTTTAATTGGTATCTATTGATAATGTCGGAGCTTAGTAAATAATTCCCTTTTCTAATGATATTTAAGGTTAATATGGGAGCGTCGTGGTGTAGTGGTTCGGACTCTCGCATCTTAACTAGAGGGTCGGTGGTTCGAATTTCTCCCAGGACGTTAATTTCCTTCAGCAAGAAATTTACCCATAGCGTGCTGCACTCAACCCAGGTGAGGTGAATGGGTACCGGCAGGAATTTATTCTTCTAAATGCAGAAACGCCTAACTGGCAGCTATGCTATGGCCGGGTAATAATATAAGATAATTTGTCTCGCGCCTCTGAATAGGTGACTAGAGAGATGGCGTGTTTAAATGCTATATATTATTATTATATTATGTTAATATGACTACGTTATCAACGGTATCTAAAAGCACAAAGACAATCACGATTGCTGTCCCGAGAAAATTTTAAAACGAATTATGTTAGATATCACAAATACATATATTGACTTTAAAAATGTGCAAATTTTATTTCTGGCATGACATTCATTTTTAGCGTACAAATTTAATTAATATGAAATACTGTCAGTGGAATAAATTTTCACAATTGTAACGATAATGTGAATGTATCATTGGCCAGATATGTGTTTAAAAAAACACTAATCGTTGAGTAAACAAAAAAATGAATCGAATACAATATCTTTTTAGTTCTATTTGAGAGTTACGTTTATTGTGTCCGCAGAATTGTCAATTAATACATTTTTAACTGTACATGCAAAAAAAAAACTAATTCGATCGCCCTTTATTCCAGCAACAAAACTGTAATAACATTTGCTGAAATAAATCCCATTTGGATCAAAATGTGATTAATATTCTTTCTTTTTTTCGAGCTCCTGTTTTGCTACTAATGGTAGATGTGCCCAGTTATAAGCGCTTCGATATCTCGCCAAAGCTTAACCCCGAGGACATGTCCCGATCACATCCCGCCTTGTCAAAGCTGTTTCAAACTCCTTACAAACACTTGTAATATTGCTCCAACCACTCTCCCTATTACTTCAAATGCAAACATCACAATCCTAATTACGCGATATTGCATCTCTCACCGATTTCATTTTGATAAATGTAATTATTTTTTATGTCCCGGCGGGCTGGGTGGATGGGTGAAGAACTGGTTTTATTCGCGTGGAGGCGAGGTTGTGCGGTGCGAGATGGCGTTGCCGCTCGCCCATCGATTTGGGTACGCCAAGTTTGGCCGCGACCGGTGAACGCGCGACCGACCCAGTCGGGGGATCGCCCCAAGTCATGTTTACGCGGATTTAGTGAGGCTTTGCCTAATCGGACGGGAATTAGATGGTGTTCTTCATCAAAAGCAAGCGATCATGACTTGGAAAGACAAGGATACGGGTAGGGAAGGTGATGATGAGGAGGATGAGGCTATCGGAGGCTGAAGTGGAAACTTACGATTTAGGGGCGACGACTGAGTTGGTGTCACGTGATGTCTACTTTGTCATCAGATCTGATGATGATTGGTTATAACTTGCAGATGATGTAATACCCAATGAAATTATTTTTAACGTATAACGACCAAAGACGTATATTTAGAAAATAATTGATACCAATAAACATATCATAATAAAATGGAGATGCGATGAGGGAAACTTACTTGTGTTCCCATACCATCATGACCATGTTCCACAAAATAAATGTTTCGTTATGAAGAAAATAGTAAGCTCTATAAAGAATACGTTTTCTGAAATTAAAATGGTATTTACTGAAATGAACATTCATAATTTTTATTCCAGTAAATTTTCATTTAAAACTGAAATAATGAAACATCATTTAGAAAAAGGCAATCATCTTGCCATGTATATTGTACTTGCATAGTCCAAACATTCTGTTGTATAATTAAGGACTTTTGTGGTCAGTAAAGATAACTTTTGGTGTATTCTAATAAGGATTTTTTTTTTATTATCAATTTTGTGTACACATCTTATTTCTAAAATGTATCAATCATTGTTGACCACATAATTTTCATGAAATGTCAATGAGTGAAATTCAATAATTTTTGGTTAATTTACATTCTAATTAAAATGATTTGTCGTATTCCGTATTTCCATTAAGCATGTTAAGAGTTCAAAACAATTGTTGTATAATTAATTCAAGTAATCCTTTTTCTTTTTAATCATAATGGCTGGGAAATATTCGTTCGTAAAAAAAGATAATTATATTAGCTACAATTGAAAATGGATTTAAAAGAAGATCATGGTTTGAAATATTTCACACCCACCGCCCCTAATATAATACAACTGTTAAGAATAACATAATGCAACATATTTCAGCAAAATATTTAAGAGTGCCTTTTGACTTTCCTTGTTATTTCTTTTCTGTAATGAATTTGCTCTGAGCACCTTGAGCACCTAATCAAGGTGGAAAGTGCGCTATATAAGACACATGTATTATTATTATTAAAATTGAATTGTAAAATTATTTCCATTCTCTCTGCAAAATCGATGATACTATATTCAATTTAATTATATTTGATTTTGACAGATTCCAATACATTTTTTTTCCAAAACCACATATTTTTCCAATATTCAATCCATATATTTGTGTCGCAATATACCCAAAATCATACTAATCTAATTTACTTCCCCTTTGTTGGAATTGCATCTTTATCTGTTTGTGATAATCATTGAAGAGTATGATTATATTTTTATTATGCCTTTTTGTTTATTACATATGTTTGTATTCAGGACCCCAATGAAGAACAAGTACCATGACTACTGATGGGGCCACCTTCTTACACCAAAGTTTAAATCCTGCTTGAAAACGTATCTATTTAAAAAGCACTATAAATTACTTTTTCCCAATTGACTGGCATCTTAAATCTCCTATACTATTCATTTCTTTAAGCGCATACAGACGTAATGGCAGTGATATGCGCTAAATAAGCAACGTGTTGGTATTATCATTATTATATTAAAAAATAAAACGTAATAAATGAATAAATAAATAAGATTTTTAAAAATGCATAAATGAAGGGGGAAACAAAAGAAAAATACGATTATTGTTTCGATAATGATTTGAAGAAGGTGATTATTATCATCTTGGGAGTAATTTTAGGATGAGTGAATTATCGTGACGATGATACTAACATAGATTTTATTAGATTGATTATGTGATTATGAAAAATACATATATCTTATATATAATGTAAAGCGCATTGAGCACTCAGCAGTGAGAGTGGATACATGCGCTATATAAATTGCATATTGGATGTTCTTTTGAACATTGCTTTATTTCAAATTGTGACCATGTTGAATACTGCTGGCTTACAGCGGGTTGTTTTAGCAATAGCATTAATGGTAATTAATACTTCGTATAAAGTTGAAGTTCAATAATTCGCCATCATAAAAGCAGTTAAGAACTAAATAATCTTGCTAGCTGATGGAAAAATAATGTTCAAAATAATTCGAAGGCTAGACCAATTTACCCATGATGTGGATGCGGCGAGGGTGGCGTATTAATATATATTGGATTTGCTACTGTAATGAAATAAATTGTTTTACAATTTTACAGAACAATAAGTTGTTTAACTTAAACAAGATTTATTTCCTAAATCGAAATGATGAATATTTATCTATATTCAACCACACCAGAAAGTTTTATGACAGTAATTCAATAATAATGCTAATCATCTAGCAATATTTTTGATACTGTTTGGTGTTGAAATTGCATACTGCAGAATCGGTTCATTTAATGATTTTTTTATTCTGTGGTTAAATATTGAGTCCAATCTTTGGAACATTATTTTAATATCATTCATTCTATCCTACACATAAAAATGGTGTTTTCTATAAATAAACCTGAAATATAATATAATTATGTCAACATCGGAGAAAGTGCTATTTTGGAACAAGAAAGTTACTGATTGAATTAATTCTCTTGGAGAAAAAAAAGGCTCGGTGAAAAAAATAGCGGCCTCAAAAATGGAAAATTACATCAAATAAGTCAATTTGACTGAGTTATTTTGCAACTTCATGGTGTTGATAATACAGCTAATCATTCTTCATTCGTTGGATTATGCAATGTAATGGCGATTATTACGATCATTAGAATATGAATGAGGTATATATTTTATATATCTCAAGTGAATGGCTGCGGGCAAGGTTATTATTTGCATGTTTTCTCTCACTTTTATTACGCTATTTCGCTTGTCACATCTCATTTTCACCGCGTGTATATAATATTCCGGAACGGTTTGCAACTCTGCGATTGCATGAAGATGCTCAAATGGTCAGCGTAGTCACGGTCAAGACGAGATGGCATTTCCGGTCAATGGTCAAGTTGTCCTGAGTTACAAACGCCACAAAGTGGACAATCTGTCGATATTTGAGTAAAGAGGCGTGCAAAAATCGCATTCGTAATTGATCACTATCACTACGAAGGCTTCTAATTTTGCCGCTTAGACCCATTAAATCCATTCGCAGACAATGATAATTTTGTACACTTATTAATTGGTCAGTATTTAAAATTAAATTCTTGATGATGAAACAATTCCTTCCGGTAGTTTCATTCACTTACAAATGCAGAACCCTAAGAAGCTATACAACTTTCATGACTTTGCCCAGAAATCATCTATAAAAAGTTCCATAAAATAAAAATTAAGTTATATCCGATTGTGTTAAAGCATATTGAACTTTATCCTCATTAATTTTACAACACGGTAGTATAATCATTCGTTACAAATTGCAAGTAAAACAGGGTCGGTTTGAACAACTTGCAAATATTGTTTGGTATTAACTCAAAAGGACGATTTTTATGGCAATTTGAAGTGATAAAATATTTGATGTGACGAAACAAGGTGGTATGGGGGTTAACGTTTGAAGAAACATCATAAGAATTTAAAGTCGTAAACTTACTTCGGGGCTCCCCCTTAAACCACGTGGGCTCATTTAAGACAACAATTATTGCGTCTTAAAATCGTTACATCCAGAATAAAGCATAAATAAATGTAACTAATTTATTGAGAAATGAAATACATCATATTGACAATATCACACAGGGGAGTAAACCATCATAAAAGAAAATCTTGATAAGTTTTGTTGATTCAAAATTATGTCAGATAATTCATTGTGGATAGTTGCGGTCAAGCTATTTTTCACCTCTACACCAAAGAAGAATGAAGTGTTATTAGCGAATCAACCAAGAGCCGGTATTCAATTGTGACAAAGGAAACGGAACCTATAATTTGTAGCTTGCTATCCCGAATCTTTTCACTATTATCGAAATGAAATTGAAAAAAAAATACTAATGAATATTGCTGGATTGATATAGATTTTCCTTATTAATTTCAAACTATTTTCAAAGCAATATTTTCTTTTTGAGCGTTTGATTTCTCGAAGAATGCATTGGATTTGTACGTGATTTTGGCGAAATCGAACGATTAAATCTTTCTATCACTTGACATGCTTGAGAAAAGTAGGAAACTGCCTAGGAAACCTATCATTTAATAAACAACTACTGTACCGTAGATGACACAGCAGCACAACATTCATGTGCCATTTAAAATCAGACAAATATATTTTTTCTAACGACGAGGTTATGCAATAAATGTTATGCTTTACAGAGTTGATCATGGGCGTAGAACATCTCTTGAAAATAAAATATGAATGATTGCAAAATAAAACCAGTCGTGCGACCTGATACAGGGGTGTGGTATGTAAATTTTAGTTTTTACGGCGTCGGTTGTCATGTTTAGATTCAAGTTCACTGTTTAAAAAAAGAGAATTCATTTACTGTGTTACATGGATTAAATTTAACTTGAGTATTTAGAGGAATCACTTCTTTCAATGTCTTTAGACCCATCAAACAATTTGAAAGTACCACAGTTAGAACCACACAAATTTCTTAAACTTCTCAGATTCTGCTCATTTTGCTCTCAAAGGGAACTCCTTGGAATAAGAATCGCAATAAAAGTTTAAGTCAAAAGGAAATATTGTAGAGCCTGACCAGCATAATCTTTAAAAAAGAAATAATGATACTATTCATGAAAGGCGTGTACGCCTTTACACAGTGTATGTGCTGTTTAAAAGAAATTTACTTTGGAATCTTAAGGTATTTTTAAGTAGTGCCGGAATTTCAGAAAGGATGCTTCATATAAATTCATCTCCCAACATTTATTCATAAAATAAAATAGAACATATCACCTCAAACCAAAGAGCTGACAGCTCATTGGTAGTCTTTTGATAAATCAGCGATAAAACGAATCAAACAATGAAAGCATACTTAAGACAGCGTAAAATCTAAAAGGTTTATTTCAACCAGAGTCAAACTTGAAGACGAGTTTTATTAATAAATTTTCTGACATTGTGGGTTCCATATCATGGCACACCAAATGGAATTAGGTTCGATGATGCACATAGTAGCATTGATATATATGGGGGGGGGGTTCCAAAATTGTGATGAAAATGTAATAAATGACATTTTCATACCAACCTTCCTATTTATAATATCATACAGTGTATATTTACCCTTCTTCCTCATCCTCTTTTTTTTCTACTCTTGCGATCCATTGTATCTTTTTTATTTATTATTATCATGATTATTTACAGTAATTATTACGTTCTATGATGTAACTTTAATGTAAGATGGGGCATGCCTATTACAAGTCTCGATTTTTATACGTTTCACCATTCAGAAATTAAGCGTTATTAATTTATGCTTAATTTGTATCATGTAACTATTATTATTTCTATTGTGAAATCAATCTCACGGTATGCTAAAATTGTGAAGATATTATTGAAATGGAGAGATGAATCAAATCAAATCAAACCCATGCCTAATGGAGACTCATATAGGGTGAATTTTTCGTCGAGCTCCATCTACAACAGGGCCTGGTGTTTGTAAAAGTTGTGCTTATGTTGTGAGATAAACTTAACAAAACCAGTTTCACTCATTTAGAAAACTGCTTAACATTCTTAAATAATATGGAACCATTCCAAAAATAGTTTACACATTCTTACTGTTGTATGGTTTAAAATGTATCTGATTCAACCATTATGCAAGGTATTATTTCATTACGTAAATATCAACTTGATTTCGAATATCAATATCGTCTGCGAATTTGAGGTATCTTATTTTGCAGTTAAAATTGAAGTTTGTATAATATCCCATCATTTACAAAGTCATGATATTAAAGAGTAACAATTATTAATCAAACGAGGAGATAAAATGACCGTGCTATTTGGCACAAAACTATATTTAAAAAAAAAATCTACTTTTACTTCTTACTGCATTATGAACACGGGCCAATGATAGACCAACAGCTTAATCTGATTTGGATAAGTGTGGGAGTAATTGAAATAATTCTTGCCTTATCCCAACATGGATAAGGGGAGTATTGTAGACACTCTCTTGTTAATTCTGAATTTATTTTATTAACGAAGTGCTTCTTTTTTTTAATCAAAATTCAATTAAAAAGGGTATTCACATTACCGGGGAATAAATGAGAAAACTTTTAGCAGTTGCAACCACAATGATAAGTGTAATTTATTTTCTTTCTACAATTGTATCCAATAATGCGCTTTTCTTCTGACTTTGTGCAAATATTATTAACGTGTTCAATGCACACACTCTTGCAAACTAAAGCTTTCGTAGACGTAGATGAAAGGTAACTATTTGATGAATATATTGGAATGGGTTTTGAAATAATCAGGTAATGATTTTTACATACCTTGTTGGGCCTGGCCTTGTTCGGGTTGCTGGTTTCTGTAAGGATCGTATCCCTTGTGCGTCTGTACCGCAATTCCATTCATAGCATAGATGGCCCCATCCGACGTCTCATAATAAAGTCCAAGTTCTTTAGCTTCTTTTTCCTCTTGAGCTTGCTGTCTTCGGAGAGCCACCTGTGCAGCCATGACCCTTTGCCTCTCTGCTATCAGGGTACACTTTGCGCAGATGCAGTCGCGCCATCGGCAGTATCTCTTGTGGCCTTTGAGCGCAGACACCACCCCGTGGTTGCGGCACCGGGCACACTTCGGCGTGCGCGGGTAGGGCTTCTCCGCTCGAAGCAGCATACCGGTGGACCCGCCAGACGGTGGCGGTGGCATCCCCGACTGGTGCAGGTGATGGTGAGCGGGTCGGTGGATGTGGGGACCGGGCTGGAGCTGGGGAGGAACCACAGGCATGTCGGTAGGTGACGTGGAGGTGTGTGATGGATGTGAGTGGCCTGGTGGATCCCCTGAACCACCCAGATTCATGGCACGGTATCAACTCCAAAAGAAAAATAAAATATCGTCCAAAACGGCTCTTAATCTTTGCTGAAGAGTATCTAATTCCGCATAGATGTTTACAAGTACTCCACGCAGAATTTCAAAGTTTTACGTGATTTTTATTTCACAGACACTTTAATACCAACTTTTCTTCAGCTTGAATGTGATTTAAAGCTCAAACTTTAAAACGTCTCAGTGCGAAATCAACTTCCAAATCTTGAAATAAGCAGCACAAATTCAAAACTCAAAATCGATGATGGTGTGCGAATTGTTTACAAAATAAATCTGAGGCGTCCGTCTTGTGAAGTTGTCACTTTTCAAAGATCTGTCCGCACACCTTTGACACAGCCACATTTCAAAAGAGACTTCGCGATTAGACTCCACCATACAAATTCGACACACATGTACAAAACGGACCTCCTTTGCTCAGCGTATAGTCTTCGCATGTATACACACACCAAACACACACTCGCAACCACGAAGAATTCTGGAAGGAGTGTGTACCCCATGCGCAACAATGCATGCATATGCCACTGACGAGACCAAAGGCCTTGTAACGCGGCCGTTGATTGGTCGGACCACACGCTGTGCTGTCGACTGGTCTGCCATGAATACTTGTGACGTCACAATTTCTTCGCCCTTGTTTCTTGTATCTTTTCACTATTTCATGCGTGTGTGATATCAAGATTGATTTAACATGCTAAATAGCATTTATATCTTACCAATTTCTATGCCTGATCACAGTTGACACCCAAATCATTTGATGTTTTGACCTAAAAGTCGCCTGCACTTTTGAGGATTTTGACTTGAAAAATAATCTCTTCAGAAAAAACAAAACAATAATGTCTCCAAAGATATTGTGAATCAGCGATAGATATTTTTTTCAAAACGTAGGCTATATGGAGAGGGTATTTTTTATTTACTGCCATATATATTATTTCGTAACAAATTCTATTCGCTGATGTTATTAGTCGGCTACTATCATGACTACTACTTCTACTACAATTGTTGTTATCATCGACCATCTTCTTTCACTGATCATGTACTGCAGCTTTTGCGTGTTCTTCTATTTTATTGTAGAATTACTTCTACTATAGTTTTATAGAAACAAAAATTTAATTGGTCCCTAAGTAATATTGTACTAAACTATAGTGTTGTTTGTCATGTGTGTGTGTGTGTGTATTGGACACTGATGTGCGTGTGTGTGTATGTATATATGTGTATGTCTGTGGAGGTGGACGTGTGTTGAGTGTGTGCGTGTGTGTGTGTGTGTGCTTGTGTGTACACCTTTCTCTCTCTCTCTATAACCTTTCATGTCTTAATGCATCATTAGTGTAATACACTGAACTATATATTAGTACAAAACTATAGGGAATTAAGTATATTGATAATCATCTCAAATCGAAATTTAATGAAACGTATTATTTTGCTAACACTGGAATTCATGAAGTAAAATTATCAAACACAATTTTAATAAATCGCCATCGTTCCACAATAAAATCTTGTGGAGTGACATTAAAACTCTATTTTTGCCATTTATAGACTCGAACCTATTGCATGTTTATTGATATTTTCGCAACTAGATTCGTACACTTTTAATAGTGGAAAAATATAATCTTAGAGAGCTTAATAGATTTGTAGTAAAGAGGTTAGAATGTACTCTGTATTGTATTGCGTATTATTTACAATTTTGACCTCACATTTTGCGCAATTTCTCCAAATAATTATGAATGAATGAATTAATGCATCAATCAATAAATCAGTCAAATCATAAAATTATGAATGCTTTAATTACCCATCTACAGCAGCAAGATGATATATTGAGATATGTAATAGCACACAATGAAATATTACAATAATATTCAATTACTACTCAAGTAGTTTAAAGTTTTATTGTGGAGAATCTTTATTTCCTTTCAGCTACTAATTTTGTTTTATATATTTGTTTTACTCTGAGATAGTGAGTAAATGGTATATGTTTTTAAAAAAAACATGACAGCGAAGAAAAATCGATAAGTCGACAAATATTTCAACATTCTTTATAAATCTAGCTATATGATCATTAAACAATCTAATTCAATTCTTATTTATTTCTACTAGAAATAAAATACAACAATACGATTATAGCAATAATACCAATGAAACTGTTAAGATTGTGTACAATTCAGTTCAGCAAAATAGGCAAATTTGTAATTTAAAGTAATAGAAATAATACTTCCAAAAGTATCGTTTTCTGTTCCTAATGGCAAATGTAGTTGTTTTTTCAATCGCGCCTTTTCCCCTTTCCTTCTCAATCTAATCCACTCCACGTATATGTCTCCTATCTCGCCCTTTCTCTTTATCTCTCTCTCTCTCTCTCTCTCTCTCTCTCTCTTTCTTTCTCCTTCTCTTTCATTTTCTCTTTCTCTCCTGCCGTCTCTTACATTTTTCATACTCCATAATTTTTTTCCACAGGTATATGTTGTCAAGCATTGGCAGGTTAAAAACAAGCGGTCTACTCGACGCTAAGAAAACATCTCCCGCGCCCTGAGCAAAATTTGCAAGAAACCGGTGTTATGTTAAGAATACGGATATAATTTGTATAAGGGGTTGAAATAGGATCAAAACTGACCCACACCCCGCTCTACCGAGCAAAAAATATCAACCAAAAAACTTCGTGTAGCAGGAAACCCTCTGGCTAAGCCTCAACTTTTTTCCCTTTCTGTCTGTACCATTCTTCCTCTTTTTTTTTCTTACGCACTCAGTGACTGGGAAAAAGGCGAAGTTCGATTGCACTTTATTATACATTCACTGTGCACCTCTGTTGGTTTCGCTTTTGTTATCGTTGTTTTTATGTTGTGTATGAAGAAGAGGAGGGACCTTCCGTGCAAGAGAGGGGATGATTGGCATAAGAGACTTCCGATTTGAGAGAGGAAAGTTGATTTAAGGGCTGCTTAAGATTTTTTTTTAGTCAGGAGCTCTGCTGCGGACTGTTACAAAATTCGTGACTGGGATATGAGGGAGAGTGAGAAAGTTCGACCAAGAGGGGTTGTTTTGGTCATGCTTTAGTCCTGTGACGAAATAAGGGAATAGGTGTGATTGTACTTATATTCCTGAGGATTTGACAAACATCTCCCCGACTTTGATGATCAAAACATCAAATCATCGAAAGTTATTCTCGAATTGTGGATATAATAATATGTTGCAATTAATTGTATTTTACTGTAATCGAGGTGATTAGTAAGTTTATTCACTGAATTTTACAAAGCCACTGAGAACATACGCGCACACGTGCACATTAACACACTTCAAACGCACACACACTCACACACACTCAAAAGCACGATCCACCACAAGGGGTAAATGAAATACGCACGAAAACGAAATACACACAAAAAGACTCAAGCATGTACACCACAAACAAAATATATACACACATAAACAAATTCTATACAGACAATTACAATTTTTATATGGTCATCTCTCTTGCAACGTTTTGACGAATAATTTCCCAAAGTTGATTGCAAATACATTTTGGCGCAAATTATTATTGAAAAATTCGTTCTACGTATCGATGCAAAAATATTTGTTTTTCCTCCTTCTTGATTTCTTCTAAATTGCAATTAAAGTTAATACTGATAAATACTGTATTTGTATCATTTTTTCCATCATAAACATATCTACCGATATGGAAGTATGAAATGCAGGAAATAATTGTAAAAACATCCCCGACAATTTTGCCCCATTTTAGGCGGGAAAATAATGCCGCTTTCGGGTGATCGTAGTCACTCACACTCGGTTCAAAATGCTCGCGGTACTTGAAATAACAGCGAAATGCAACAGGCCTCTTTCATCGCCATCATTATCAAGTTGTTTCTGTAATTCTTTTCACCCGCTTTTTGTGTTTAATTCCCTGTAGCCCAAACAGCTAGGCCGCTTGAATATGTTGTCTTGTATCTGGGCGATATATGTCGAGGGATGGATGGGAAGTGCAAAGGAAAGTCATTGCATAGGAAGATATTACCTTGGACATCCTATGTTCGAATTCAGACTGTTGACTGAAAAAAAAACCCACTTATACGTGTAGACATTAGTTTGTTTTGACATAATAATAATAATTATAAAGGTGGCTACTTATATAGCGCACAGGTCCACCATACAGTGATCATGGCGCTTTGAAAACAAGAGCAACCAAAGAAACAGATAGGAAAACATGAAGAAGATAGAAAGTAACACACATTTTTTTTTAAGAGAGAGAATCTCCTGAACAAAAATAACTATAGATATAAAATGATTAATCTCTCTCTCTCTCTCTCCTATATGCCATCCATTTCTCGATTGTCACTTAGATCGTTCCTCACTCACTCTCTTGACTGCCCTTTTCACACATAAGCACACACACACACTCACACACACACATACGGGTTTTCGCCTCCAAACGTGGACATATGTTTTAGTATGTGTGTGTTTGTGTGTGTTTGTGTGTTAGTTTAGAATTCGTTACCATGGACCGAGAACACATCCCTGACGATCCAACATATAACTGAGGACTTGCAATCGTGGACGTTCTAATTTGATAAAGTACCACCCAACCGAGGACGTACCCCCTATCCTTCTTTAAATGCATTTTTATTGTAGAACTCTACGTATACGAACTGCTCTCATACAGAATTACAACCGTGGACGGTCCCCCGTTGCAGGTACGTCCGCGGTTTGAAGGTACTGTAGCATGGTGTGGTCCGCGGTTGACGGCGATTTTAAACGCACACACACACATACACAACACACATACACGTGCGAACCCACCGCATCTTATTTGGTTACATAACAAGAAAGATAAACCGGCAGAAAAGCGCGCGTACCCACATCATACACTAGGATGAACACACGTAAACACTAACTCGCACACACATACACACACACATTACCTATTTCCCTACACTTAAATAGGGGCACATCAATACAGACACGAGTGCACACACACATCTCCCCCACTCCTTCTCTTTCTATCTCTCTCTCTCTCTCTTTCTATTTGTGTCTCTCTACATCTTACCCTCGCCTACCCCATGTTAAGCATTCTTGTAAGTATCTAAAGATATAGGAAATAAAAAATAGTATGATATTCGCAAAACAACATCCAAGCATCACTTGATGAAGGGCGAAAAAAAAAGAGGATTCTACAATTGTATTGTCATCGTTTGGTTTGGCCAGGTTTGGTTAGGTTTGGCTTATTCTTTGTTTAGTAAAAAAACAACTCGGAATACACCTAAAAATGACTATACACCTACAAAACAGAAAATAATTACAAAGATATAAGTAAATGTAATAAAAAAATGTTAAAACTACTGTTGGAGCACTACCGGTATTCAGATCCATAAACATAATGGCTCTGTTCTTCGTGGAGGTCCAAAAGAAATCATATTTATCATAGTTTATGAGATAAAGATGGGTGTGCTTTGCCTTGACCAGGTAAAATTTTATTGAAGGATGCAGTTTCTTTCGCACTTCATCATGTTGATTCCAGAGGAACCATCTTCACCGACCTCTCTTGAGTTAAGCCCCGGTCACATAGGACCCCGGAAGCAACACGATTCACCCGACTCGTTGTTCTGAGGCAGTTAACTGTGAATTAACA
>BQKZ01008445.1:0-38664 GCA_036244855.1 Temnopleurus reevesii | reverse complement strand
AATGAAGATCTGAAGGAAGCTACCCTCAGACAGCAAGAAGAGATGGAGGAATGGAAGGCTAACTGTGATAGGCTGTCTAGTAATCTGGCCCGTAAGGAAAACGAATCAGCTTCCTTGAAAGAGAAGCTCAAGGAATCTAGTGACCAGGTAACCAAATGTTATTAAATTATTTGATGAATACAAAAACATTTGTTGGATGTCATATTCTTCAGATGCTTTCACCACTATAGAAGTTATAACAACTTGTTTTATATCAAATGTGTGGAAGTAATTAGAATTGATGTTGTTGTAAGCTGCTATTACCCCTACCATGTGTCTATTTTTCAGTCATCACATAACTTTTGTGTTTTCTTTAATCTATTTCCTTCTCATTCTTGCGTGCTAGTGTGGTCTTGAAGTTATTTGATGCTTAATTGGCATTTCATGTCGATCCCCCTGTCCTTTGTCTCTTATCTTTTTACTCATTCTCTCTGTTCACCTCTCCTTTCTTTTCAGATATCTGACCTAAGAACCCAGCTACAGAGCCTGGAGAACTCTGTGGAGGAGCTGAGTCGGTTCAAGGAGACGGCTAGCGAGCTGGAGGAGGAGAACAAGAGACTAGCCCAGGAGCACGGAGAGGATCAGCAGGTCATACAGCTCCTTGAGATGCAGAAGACAATCTTATCAAAACACCAAGTAAGCTAACTATTTTAGAATAATAGATAGAATTTATTCATTATTGTCGCCAACAGCCCACAAAGAGATACACACGCTATACTGCTGTGTGAAGTTACCCGGAGGCTATGAAAAAAATTCATAGGCTGTACCAGTTGGGACTCAAACCCACAACCTCTGGATGACTAGCCCAGTTTCATAACCGCTAGACCACCGGAGTGCCCTAGCAATAAGGTTCTGTGAATCCAATGTGTTTGAAACGTTTGTGGTTAATTCCCCTGGGTGACGTAATGATAGATAGAATTTATTCAACATTGTCACCAACGTCCCACAAAGGGGTACACACGCTATACTGCTGTGTGAAGTGTTAGAATATTTAGGTAAGGCCAAATGGCTGATCCAAATGCTTTATAACAAGACAAATCATTTTAGGGAATGTATTGCTCATTCATTCAGTTGAGAAATGATTGCTGAACTTTCAATTTTTCATTTTTTAAAGACAAAACATTTTAACAAAGATTCTTATTCAGGCACTTACTCAGGAAAGGAATACTGAATATAGGCAACTTCGTTCTAATAATGATTAATTGAATGAGTGAATGAATAAATACATTGATGAATGAGTGATTTATCTGTACATGTTCCTTCATTCATATAGATCCTTTACTAAAATTGAATGTTTAAATAAGAATTCAAGATTTCTTTTTGGTATTCAAGTCGCGGTTAGAACTGAATTAACAATCCACTGATTTAGTCAGAACCACTGTACTGTGATGTTGATAGAGATATGATAAAAAATATTCCATTCCCCTAGTAAAAAAAATACTGGCCCTAATTGCATCCCCGGACAGAGCCATTATTCTTCAGCCACAAACAATCTCATAGTCAACTAAGGGTCAAGGTGACTATGCCGTAATTAAAACACTGGTCAACTTGAATCTTACTGTCATACCACATGCCTCTGTCATCAATGATCATTAGGAATACCCTATTCAACTTATTTCAGACTACTGGAGTCCCTAAACAAGCAGCTGAGAAGCTTCAAGCAGAAATTGATCATTTGAAAGCAGAACTTGGATTATCAGAGTAAGTACCTTTTCATTTTCGTTATCACATCTAACTGGTTCCCGAGGGACTTCAATTAAAAATATTTCTTGGGGATTAAAAGATTAGGTTCAGAAGTTGCTGGAGTAAGTGGAAACAAGTTATCTATAAATGATGGTTGGAGCCAACCATTACTTCACTTTTATTTCTAGACATTGTGTAATGAGTCTTTAAAGAAAGTTGGATGCATATGATTGCTTACCATTTTTGTTCCATTGCTCATTATATAAGATTATTTTTATCTGTTACTATTTGCCCCTTTTCTTTGTTTTGTCATATGCCTCAAAACATTTGAATAAATACTTGTGCAGGACAAATTTCTATAACATTTTGCATGTGTTATACATTTTTTAGCTTAATTTTTTCTCATGCATGATAGTTTCTACTTTGAACAAATCATTTAGTAGCTAGCAAATTCAACATCATAAATCACTTTCTCAAGTATTCAAAACTTTGATAATATTCCTGATTATATTACTGATTTATGGACAAGATAGCTGAGTTGAAGGAGGAGCTATCAAGAGAGAGGGAACCAGGTGGTTATCGGTCAACGAGGGCCATTTCCATAGCGTTTCACCATAGCACTGACCAAATGACCTCATTAAAAACCTCAAGGGATGAACAAACTGCATTGAGGAAATTGTATAGGAGCTATCAAATTCAATCTCATAAATTATCCTCTGAAGTATTCAAAACTCTATTATATTCCTGATTATATCTATGCTTTTGGGACAAGATAGCTGAGTTGAAGAAGGAACTGTCTCGAGAAAGGACACCAGGTGGTTATAGGTCAGCTAGGGCCACACCCGTAGCCTTTGACCGTAGCACTGACAAAGATGACCACATCAAATACCTCTAAGATTTCTGATTATATTTATGCTTTAAGGACAAGATAGCTGAGTTGAAGGAGGAACTATCGCGAGAGAGGACANTGAATGATACCAGATTCAGTGACTGAATAATATATTTTACTGTTCTATAGTTGCTCAGAAATAAGGTGTGTGCCTTTATAGACTTCCATCATAAGACTTAGACCAAAACAAAGAACAGAACAACTAAATTGAAAATTTTGGCAAAGTATAATTGTTTGCATTGTATTTCATTTTATATTTCATTTTGTATTTCCCATTCTTTCTTTTTCATTCAGGTTCTGAACAAAAAGATATTGAAAAAAGACACCATGCCAATGAAAAGACATTTGAAATCAGAATAGTCTTTAAAATCCATCTGAAAAGGAATAATGGATGCGAGAGTACGAGATCCTAGTCAGATGCAGATGAATATGACGTCATCACCCATCAATTATGAGGTGGAGTCAAGCATTGGTTTGGGATCCAATGCCAACCTGGATACAAGCTTTGAACTGATGTCTGCTAGTCAGCTTAGAGATCAACTTAGAGTAAGTTTCAGACATCAAAACTTAAAAGAAGAGTCTACCCGCAAAATGCAATTTTTTCAAGAGGAGCAGAAAAAATTTCTGAATTCTAAAATTTAAGTCCTTAAAAAAATAGGCAAATTAGTGAAAATGTTCAGACATGTTCCCAATTTGATGATGTCATGGGTGCACCAGTAACAGTAATTTTGTTTTTAAAATTTATGGCACGAAATTCATCATTTCTACAGAAAGGTACAAAGTTGTATCAACCCCAATTCCATAATGAGTGAGGGGGGTACTTTTGAGACCCCACACCTCAACATTTTTTGCAAGAAGTCTGAAACAACATAAAACTTTTGCTATGATTTTAGATGATATTAAGTCTGGCACAAGTCTTTGAGACAAAATTTTTGACATCCAAAGGCCTATAACATAAAAGAGATAAAATCAATTTTAGCAATCAATCGCAAACTTTACTTCATGATATCCCATAGACTTGCGATTGCTATCAATTGGAAATCTTTATGTTACGGGGCCCTGATCTGTGGTTCCGACGTTACTTGCATTTGAAAAATAGTTGTAATGCAAAAAATTGTTCAAGCATGTGATTTTATAAAGTCAATGGAAATTGTGTATTCAGTAATAATTCATAAGTCTTTGTCCATTTTTCCTTTCACTTGTTGAGATGATTATAAAATCAACTTTTTGTGACTCTTATGATGTCATGAACAATGTCCATTGAAAAAATCATAGAATTATTGTGAGGTTTAAAAGCAAGGACATACATAATGAATTAATAAAAACAATAGAATACATAAGAAATTATTCTGTAAAACAATTTTTTTCTTAATATCTAGCTTGATAAAAAAGCACTGAGGATTAAGAAATATTATAGGTTATGTAAATGATGTTTATTAGTAATTGATTCATTTCTTCTGTTTTCAATCCAGAGAGAGCAGGGTAGAAGGAGAGAGAAGGAGGCGGAGATAGATGTATTGAAGAGAACAACTGCTGGATCCAGTGTGTATGGAGGAAGCTCTACACCAAAGTCTACCTCTCCTATTCATAGCAGACTATATGGGGATCATGTGCCGAGTACCAGCCAAGATTCAGATTCAGGAATAAGGTATGATATTCTTATCAATAATTCAATGGTGGTTGCATAGTTGTTTTGATAAGAGTAGATTTCTTTCTTCAAACAAATTTTGTGAAGTGAGAAAATGTATTGTATAAAACATTAATGTGAACGATCTATCATGGTAAAGTATGTCATTGACTACTGTATAGTGGAAACTTTTCGCGGGGTTTATTTTTTGCGCTTTTCGCAGTGAAATCGCCGACCGCGAATTTTAGATCCGCGAAAATAATCCTTAAAATTTGTATGAAAATTTAACATACGGAGTACTTCACACAGTGCGTTTTGAAGTGGCATGATAACGCTATCAATGTTTCAATCATGAGTATATCTGCGTTTCTAATCATAAATTCTAGATTATTGTTATAAATTACTGCACTGTTTTTTTCTCTTTTTTCATCTCTCTAGTCATGGCGGATCACGAAAATCTCCCTACCATCACATGACCCCTCCCCAGCAATCCTCCTCCCTCCCACAAGTCTCCCATCACTCCTCCTACCCCACCCACCCATCCTCCGCCACCCCTTCCATACCCCGCCCTGGCCGATCTTCCCCCTTCATCTCGGGCTATGATGGTAGTATGGTGGGAGGGGTGTCAGGAGGGGTAGGGGTCAATACCAGCGGGGTAGGGGGAGATTTCTGGAATACGTCCCCGTCCTCGATGAAGAACATGAAGGATGCCATGTACGAGAGTGAGCAGAGAAGGCTGGCGCTCGTTGAGAAGCTACGGGAAGCTCATGATACTTTACAGGTTAGTGGTCCAGAATAGACTTTGGAAATTTTGGATTTATCATTCATTTTAACGAATACAGAAAAATTTCAAAGATGCAATCTATGGATCCTTCACCCATAATTAGTAAGAAGTCAGTACCGGTATATAATAATAATGTTGGCTACTTGTATAGCAAACGGGTCCACCTTATTGGTGCTCATGGTGCTAAAAGTTTTACACTAACTACTATGGCAGCCTTTACATAACTCTGCATTACAAGGAATTTCCTCCTGCCGTCCCCATTTACCTCACTTGAGTCGAGTGCAGCACAATGTGGAAGAATTTCTTGCTGAAGGAAATTAATGCCATGGATGGCATTCGAATCTGACTATTTTAATTTGAATAGGTTTGCCATTGCATCATGTGGTGTAGGGTTATCTTTCAAGAAATAGTCCTGAAAAGGACTGTGCAAAGGCTAAAAAAAAATCAATAAAGAGCAGTATATTTTTCTATATTTGAATTGTAGAAAAAAGAGATGGTTTGATTTTCATTTCCTCCCCTAATTTGGAAGCTGTAATCATTTTCTACATTCAAAGTTCTGTAAATGTAAAAACAACATATTTGAGTGAAAATAGCCTTTTTGTATACATTCTTCTTTGTCAATTGCAGAATCAAACAGAAAAACTATGTACAAGCGAAGGAATGTTGAATGATACACATCACACCTTGTCAAGTCTATCATCAACTAATGAGGTAAGATTTATTCCTTATTTATTGAAGGATGTAGATTTTATCACTTTATTTCTCCTCCAAATATTAAAGGTATAGATTCGTAATGGTCGGGATGCAGAAAGTGATGTGAAACAAGCTGATGTATTCACAAGTTGCTTTACATGCCTAAATATATATGTGTATGAAATTAGAAGCAGATTTTTGCTCGTATTCTGGTGTATTCTACGTCGAACACGTCAATCAGCCATTATTCCCATGGTGTGCTCAGCGCTTTGCACGGAGGAGCGTCGGCTCAGAATGAGCGGAGCGATCAATGTTATTGTCTGCGATGTGTGAGTTCGCATTTTGTATGTGAAGCATGTTGTGTAAGGGAGAACGACTGCAGCATAATTTTTTATTTTGCGACAATGAAGCCATTTCTAGGTCGATTTCATTCAAACAAACTATGAACATGCTCTAATTTACTATCGAAAAACTGCATTATAGTAATAATTTTACTGCAGCTCGGTTTAAACTCGATATTAATATTTTGGTCACTGTGATTAAGTTTGCTTTCTTTCACCCTAGCGTCAACTGTTGCACTACAAAATATGCTTTATGATTAATTTCATTTTGTTTTTCTTGAAATTGCCAAATGAACAATGATGATAATAATAATTTTTGAATGTACAAATAGTATACAGTCAAACCTGTCTATAGTGGCCATTTAAATTGACTCCCTCCAGGTGAAAATGCATGTTATGGAACCTGTCTATAGAGGCCACTTGTCTATACAGTGGCCACTTTTTCTGTTATCCCTTGGGGTGGCCTCTGTGGACAGGTTTGATTGTGTATATATTTTCATTTATGTAGTAATTCATTGATCCAGTTTAAAAAAAAACTTATTTGTATTTGTAGTTTTATACGTCAATTTACTTATAATATATGTCAGGAGTCTGAATCAGCTGCTCTCTCTTTGGGTCCTGAACATGAAAAAGGGTGGGTTTTTTTTTAAACTTATTCTTTTCATTATCATCCTTTTCATTCATCCATCCAGGCTCTCCAAAAGAGATTGGTTGAGGTGCAGAAAGAGAGAGACAGTTCAGTAACAGACAAGATGGATTCACTTCGTCAGCAAGGTCTCCTTCAGCAAAGGTTAGTCATATTCATTTCTTAGCCCTATACAGAGATTTGCCAACCATTCCAGAATATGCATGAGGTCAAAATTAAAATGTGAAATAATGCAACAGCGGAACAAAAGTGAAAACAATCATAACAACAGTAACCATATTCTCTGTCATTCTCTTGTAACAAAAGCCTTGATATCATATGAAAATGCCCCTCACGCATTTTCTAGAATGTTTTGCACCACTGCATTTAATGAGAGTGTGTGTGAGAAAGGACATCTTTTTTTCTATGGCTGGAAAATTCCTAAGATAAAGGAGACTGATGGAAATTTGTTTTTCTGTGAACAAAAAAGAAAATGGTTCAAGTTTGATGTTATGTAGCAGAATTTGTTGATATATTTTTTTCAATGTGAATATTTTTCTTGTAATTATACTGCACCTTGTATGTTGTTGGGAAGGTGATTTATATGCAGCAAGATTTTAAAGGATTTTTTTTATTGACTTTGGGAGGGGGAGAAGGTCAAGTAACTCAATGATTGCTATATGTATAAGGAAGTGATACTGATAAATGAATTAAGGCTTAAAATGTTTGATTAATCGAAATTGAAAAGGAATCAGATCTCTGAATTGATGTCAAGTTTTACTTTTACTACTCTATCATGTTTCATGCATATTGACAGGAGAGTTCTTCTCTCCCATCTCTTCAAAAAGTGGTAATTTGACCTGTTTCGTATTTCATTTGTAGATCATCTGTCTACATGTATTTTAATTTTGTTATCATTTTTTTAAAATCAATTTATCATTACCTCTCTGACCTCACACAGGATTGGGGATCTGGAGCAAGAAATGAAGAGTTTAAGAACCTCAAACTCTGCCCTCCAAGCTGAGAATAGGAAACGAGATGTTCTCGTTGATCAGACCTCCAGGGCAATGACTCTTCTAGATGAGGAAAATAGGACATTTCAGCAGGTATATTAGTATACTGCTCATTTTAACGAACTTGTTTTTCAATATGAATACAATCAAAACTGTTTATTGTGGCCACCTAACAGAAACAGAAAAAGTGGCCACTGCAGACAGGTGAGACAGGTTCAACAATACACATTTCTTCTGGAGGGAAACAGTTAAGGTGGCAACTATAGGCAGGTGACTGCTAAGACAGTAGTATGAAGTATATTGACAGTACATTGTATTTCAAATCTAATAATTCCTTCAAATTTTCTCCTTATAAAAGTTGGATATATAAATTATTATTATGCAAAGTGGCTCATGATAAGTCAACTTTTTTTCGTGAAGCTTTGGAATATAGACTAAAAACATTAAGAATTTTTATTTAATAAAAAATGCACTTTTTCCGATCATTCCCCAGTTTCATCATTTTTGTGGAGACAATTTTACAAGAAACTCATATTTTAATTTTCCTTCTTTCTGTATTCTTACCATATTTATCTACTTTTAATTCATAAATGTTAGAAGGTTTGTGAAATGGTCCCTCTATCTGAAAAACCTGGAAAATGAGATTACTTTTCTAGTCAGAGAAAAAAAAACTGGGAAGTCGACACAATATTTATTTGGTAATTGAGGATGTATAGAAATATGTTTAAATGAGTGAATTACGTTGACAAATTTTTTATGAAATTGAAAAAAAAATCAGGGAGTTTTGTTCTCCTGAAATGGTTGGAACACTAATCCTGCTGTCTGAATGGCAAATACGGAAGTATGAGTGACATTAATATCCGACTTTTTTAACATTTTCATAGACCAAAGACACCATGTTGAAGGAAGCACTGGCTTTGAAGGAATCGATCATGATTGCTAAAGCCAAGAACGAGAAGCTTGAAGCTGACGTTAGAGAACTGGAAAAACTCAACGAGAGTCGGGAGATGCTTGCGGCTCGTAACACGGAGCTGAACGCCTATCTGATGGACGAGAGACGGCAAGTAGCTGAGCTCATGCATCAGACGGATCTACTAAAAGGAGATTTCATGAGGGCTAGTGAGGTAAGGGCAAAGCATTTAATCACATCTGTTTAATGAATAAATTAAAAAAATACTGATGAGAGCTCATGCTCAACTGACATCTGAGAACTGGAAAAGCTTAACGAGAGTTGTGAGATGCTAGCGGCTCGTAACACGGAGCTGAACGTCTATCTGATGGACGAGAGACGACAGATCGCCGAGCTTATATATCAGACAGGTCTGCTTAAAGGAGATATTATGAGGGCTAATGAGGTAGGAAAAAAACTTGGTCATAGAACAATTTTTGACATCCATTATTATCACTTCCTGCTGATTTCAAAGTTGTAAAATTGTGAAATTGTATGAGTTTGATGGGATGGACTCCATACAAATTTGTATTAAATGAAAGATATAAACAGAAATTCTTGAATTAACAAATTCAATTTCTTATCTAGTTATTTATCTATACTTATAGCCTGTTTATATTATTTATGTGCATTTGAATGTGAAGTTGGTATGACAGCATTTGTTTTGGCACAAGAATATGTTAGGTATCAATTCCTTACAGTCTGTAAGACTGCCTCCTTGTATATTAAATACTGTCCTCTTTTCATTTTTAATTGATTTGTAATCAATCTCCCCATTGCTATCTTCTGACAAAAATTGTATAATATACATTCTGAGGATAAAGGACTGAGTAATCATCCACAATATTTTAGGAAAGCAATTTTTAAAATTGATTTTATTTTAAACCTTTCAAACACATTGGATCCACAGAACATTATTGCTAGGGCACTCCAGCGGACTAGTGGTTAAGACACTGGTCTAGTCATCCAGAGGTCATGGGTTCGAGTCCCACCTGGTACAGCCAATGATTTTTTTCCATAGCCTCCTGGTATTCTTCACATAGCAGTAGCGTGTGTACCCCTTTGTGGGCTGTTAGCGACAATCTTGAATAAATTCTATATTTCATGATTCATTTTTATTTGCCCGAATATTTTTATGCACCCAGGAGAGAGATGTCTTTCAGAGCAGAGCGATACAGCTGGAGGACAAGTGTTCTGATCTCAACGCTCGATGCGTCAGCTCATCGGCGTCCAAGGAGCGTCTGATGCAAGAGAAGTTAGACCTCCAGCAATCCCTCAATCAGACTATGCATGAGAAGGAAGATTTAATAAAGGTAAGGGATTGTTCAATCAATTAATATTTACCCAACACTCTTTACATTCAAGCTTTCTTTGTATATTGTTCATCTTTCTTTCCATTATTCATCTCCAATACCAAGATTGTATTAAATAAGATTTGTTTGATCTTGAACTTAAACTTGAAATTTTATTTATCCAAAAACATCCGTATATCAAATAAATTGTACATTATACAAGAATATACATTATGAAAGATTAAAGGATAAAATGAACCAGAAAATAACATAAATTCTAGTCAAGTCTGGTAGCTGCATTTTGAATAACTATTTGCCATTTGTCATCTGCTTGATTTGTTTTGTTGTTATTTCTTATATAAAAGAAGATGGTAGATAAATAGGTATTTCTGAATTCAAACCTAAAAATCATTTAAAAGGTTCCTTTACGGTTTTTCTTCTTTGAAGTCCGTATGAAATGTGTTTAAATGTTAAAAAAAATAATGATAATAAATAAAAGAGAGAAAAGAAAAGAAGATTGAAAAAAAAATCTTTATATGCTTGACCAACTATTAAAAAATATTTTATTCTATGAGATCACCAAACAAATCTTTGGTGACCTTCATTTATGCTTTGAACGTCCCCTGATATTTCTCTATGCTGTATTCAAGTTGCTACTCGTCTTTAATTTCTGCAGGTGAAGCAAGACATTGACAGTCAGCTGACCCAAGCCCAGTTAGCTGTCACTCAGCACAAACTGATGGTTGACAGCAAGCATGAAGAATTAGAAAAATTGGTAGAAGAATTCAATGCAACCAAAAAGGTAAGATGGCTCTATTTGAAGATTTATTTTTCTATGTGTTGAAAAATTATTTCAGAAGTACAGCAACCATGAAGCAACCATAAAGCCAGGGTAATAATGCTGCAATTGTAGAGCGCTTAGAGAATTCTTCATAAAGATTTGATAACTGCTATATAAAAGCCGTTCATTATTATTATTTTTATTATTTTGGAATCTGACTTCAATCGAGATTTGAGGTAATTCAATATGAAGATTGTTCATTCTTTTATTTCAGAAGATTAGAATCTTTAAAAAGGTTAAGATTGCATGTTGCAAAATTATCTAAAATGCTCAGTGGCAGGGGGCATAGGGGCCTTTAGTGACCATCCAATCTGTTCATACAATCTTCCAATGAAGTTTCTTGCTTTTTGTAAAAGAGAAATGATATGGTTTAAAAAATAAAAATCATTAGCATTTTGTCCTGGAAATAGTTCAGATGAATACAGACAAGAGAGCAGTAAATCTTCTTTATTCTTACATTTTTATAAAACTATCACTTTTTGTTCTGAAAACAGGTTAGCGAGGTGCTTTCGACGGAGCTTGCATCAGTGAAGAACAATCAGGAGAAATTACAAGAAGAATTAAAGCAAGTCAATGCAGATAAGAGAGCTGTCACCCAACAGCAAGCCTATTGGGAAGGGGAGGCAAAGAGGATAGCAGGAGAAAGAGATATTCTTACCAAGGTAATTGGAAAAAAGGATGTTTGTCAAATGATGGATGTGCATATACAGAGATGCCAACCATTCCGGAATATGCGTAAGGTAAAACTTTAAATGTGAATAACATCAGCAGCTGAACAAAAGTGAGAGCAAACATTAAAATGATAACCATACTATCAGTCATTGTAATGAAAGCCCTGAATTCAAATGAAAACACACTTCATACATATTCTGGAATGGTTGTCATCTTAGATTATATGACTTTGGCTCAAGGGGTTGAGGGTTTTAGGTATCTGCTACAGATGTTCTCACCCTCAATGTTGTTAGATAAAATTGATAACAAAAGCATTGTTATAGATTATTTGTCAAAAAAAATAGAACAAAAAATATCCAAAAACATTGGGTAGTGAAAAATATATTGCAAGCCGAAGAAATGTTGGATAGTAGTAACAATTGATTTGCTCAATGTATGTGACCAATCACTTTACTAGATTTGCAAAGTCATTGAATTGTCAAGTTTTCTTCATTAACATTGCTCATTTTAAGAAGTGTGGTAGCGGTGAATGCAAGATGTTTCTTTTTTTATAATTTCATTGCCAAACAAAATGGAAATTATGAATGTCCACACTCCTTTTTAGAGGGAGGGAGCAGCATTTGTGCCTTTTTTTTTCAATTACAAAAATAATGAAATAGAGGGAAAATAACATTAACCAATTGACTACAGGAACCTGGCAGTTCATGCACAAAGTTCATGGGAATTAGAGAATTCAGTAGTCAATGTGTTAGAGATATATCTCGAACCGAGAGTATCCATTTTGATAGATCTAGCAGTCAAATTGCCATGTTTTATATAATCGTAGCATGGGCTCTTTGGGGGTTCAATATTTGAACAAGCCAAGGAGTTCTTTTGTTTTGTCACCAATCAGTAATTGTATTGTTGGCATTGAATGCACATAGATTGATATTAATCTGTGGCTGGTTTGTGAATTGTGAATAGAATTGAACTAATCTAATTCTATTGTCAAGCTTGCTTCATTTATATTTTTAATCTTGGAGTCGTGGATGGGATGATAGCTTGAGGAATCTCTCTTATTTCATTTCAAAACGTAATGGAAATGATACTTATGAATGGCCAAACCAATATTTTTGTGATAGGCCTGCATTTTGTGCCCTCAAGGAAACAATAATAAAATGGATAGAAAATGATATAAAAGAGAGTTCAAGACATGAGGGTATCCATTGTGGTAGCTCTAGCAGTACATCACCATTTTGTAAAGAATCGTAGCATGGACTTTCAATATTTGAACAACCCCATAGTTCTTTTGTTACATCATCTTGCACTCATTTTATGGTTGGTAGTGAATATACGTGATTAATATGAATCTTTGACTGACTTGTGAATTGAATTGAACCAATTAAATTGTATTGTCAAATTTGCTTCATTTAATATTTGTAATCCTTGGGGTGTGGATGGGATGAATGCTAGAAATTTCTCTTCTACTTCATTTGCCAAACAAAATAGTGAAATTAATTATGAATGCCCTTCTTCCTGTTTTTTTGGGAAAGGGCTGTATTTTTTTTACCATTTTTTTTCTATAGATACAAATATAAAAGGATGGAGAGAAAATAAAATTGATGACATTTTTAGAACTGAGAATATCCATTGCGGTTGTTCCAGCAGTCCTATTTTCATGTTGGAAAGAATCGTCGAATAGAGTTTCAATATTTGAACAACCCCATGAGTTCTTTTGTTGCATCACCACTCATTAATTTTAAGGTTAGCAGGTAAACATGAATCTCTGACTTGTTTGTTATCCAGGCAATGGAGCAAGTAAAAGCAGACTTCATGAAGGAGAATGAGCAATTTGAAGAGCAGCTCCAGTCCCACAGGGAGAGTACCAGGGAGGCGAGGAGCGAGAAGACCAAGTCCTCTGCTAGGGTCCAGGAACTAGAAACAGTGAGTAGTCTTTTTTTTTTTTGCGCAAATTAATTTTTTTCCACTCTGGAGTACCAGGAAGGATAAGAGCAAAATTATTAAGTCTTCTGCTGGGTCCAAGAACTAAAAACTGTGGGAAGCCTTTTTTTTTATTTTGTGAAAAGCAGCCTTATCCGACAGTACCAGGTTCGCTTGGGGTGATTAGACCAAGTTCTCTGCTAGGATCCAGGAACTAGAAATGGTCATTACTCTTATTTTATCTTGTGCAACTTGAGTCCAAAAGGGAGAAGACCAGGGGAGCTCGAACTGGAAGACTATTTTCAGTCCTCTGGTCTCGTACCAGAACTAGAAATAATGAGTACTTATTGTTTCTAATGTCGTGAGGAGACTCTTGTTACTAACCCTCATATGTTTAGTGTAATGTATTATTATCAATATCATATAGGGCATTAAAAATAAAAGAAAATGTATGAGATTCACAAAAATATACTGAGAGATTTTTACTGACTATTTACATCACAACATAATTACTTATTTTTGCAGATGATAGAATGTTTTCTGAATTCTGACAAAAAATTGCAATGGTCAAATGACATAGGTTATGTCATCAACTTGTTTTCCCTTTTTATTTCAGATGCTTCACAGAGCTAATGAAGATCTGAAGGAAGCTACCCTCAGACAGCATGAAGAGATGGAGGAATGGAAGGCTAACTGTGATAGGCTGTCTAGTAATCTGGCCCGTAAGGAGAACGAATCAGCTTCCTTGAAAGATAAGCTCAAGGAATCTAGTGACCAGGTAACAAAATATTTAATGAGGTTGATTAATCTATTTCTAGATCATTCTCATTCCTACAGATATTTAAAAGTAGAAACGACATGCCATGTTCTTTCACACAGTGAACCTACATGTATAGCCTGACCCACCAGATATCTATTGAAATAATGCTTAACCCTTTCTGTATTGCATTAATTCAGAAGGTAGGGATTATGTAGCCAAAGCCATCAGCTTAGGCACTACAAACAATGGAATGCACACTCTGACCATTTTGTGTACTCCCTGACTTTAAACACAACGAAGCACTTCCCATAGAAGTGTGTAGTTGTGCAAACATGCGAACAAGACCACGAAAATGTTAAATGATGAATGCTAATCCTTACATGTGATATTCCTAGTAGTTAATTCACTATACTCTTATGCTAATGCAAAATTCTATGCTCATCTATTAATCTCACTCTTGTATATGTCCTTTGGTTTCTCTCCTGCTCTCTCTCTCTCTCTCTCTCTCTTTGTTATGTTCATTCTATTTTTCCTTCTCTCCCCTTAGATCTCTGACCTACGAACCCAGCTCCAGAGCCTGGAGAACTCAGTGGAGGAGCTGAGTCGGTTCAAGGAGACGGCTAGCGAGCTGGAGGAGGAGAACAAGAGACTAGCCCAGGAGCACGGAGAGGATCAGCAGGTCATACAGCTCCTTGAGATGCAGAAGACAATCTTATCAAAACACCAGGTGAGATTTAAGCTACCCCTCTACAAATCTAATCCCCTCTTCCCTCCCCTAATATCAAATTTACTATAGCCAAGCGATTAGTCTAGTGTATGAAGAATGCAAGTGGTTTATTCAACTTCTTGAGATGCAGAAGACAATCTTATCAAAACACCAGGTGAGATTTAAGCTACCCCTCTACAAATCTAATCCCCTCTTCCCTCCCCTAATATCAAATTTACTATAGCCAAGCGATTAGTCTAGTGTATGAAGAATGCAAGTGGTTTATTCAACTTCTTGAGATGCAGAAGACAATCTGAACAAACCCAAGGTGATATTCAAGTTACCCCTTTACTAATCTTATCCCCTCTTCCCTCTCCTAATCTCAATCCAACCACCCTCCCTTAGTGTAATGTTGCCGAGAGATTACCGTAGGAGTATTGAGAAGTCTAGCGTGTCATACAGCTTCTTGCAATGCAGGAGACAAATTCAAATTCTTCAAGTTAAAATTCACAAATAGAGGGTTGAGAGACTAATGAGAAAATTACCCCCTTAAGAAGTAAAATGAAGTTATAGAGTGTTTAACATTGCTGGCAATTGAGTATCTCTGCTCACCTTCAAATTTTGTCCCACTACTTTTAGACAACCGGAGTACCTAAACAAGCAGCTGAGAAGCTTCAAGCAGAAATTGACCATTTGAAAGCAGAACTGGGGTTATCCGAGTAAGTATCTTTTCATTTTTGTTAAACACATCTGAATGGATCCTGAGGGATTTTACAAAGAAAAATAGAACTGTGGGATTAAAATTAGGTTTTTGAGATAGTTGAGAAAATGGCAACAAGTTACTTATTAATTCGCAAGAATTTCCACTCATTATTATACCCATGGACTTATTTTCAAAACGTGAAAGAAATGTGAAACGTGAACAGGCGTAGCAATCATCATTACGTGCATCAGATTTTCCATGAAGCATAAACAGCATGCACTGTTTTGTTTTCTCACAACTTATAAAGCCGTTAATAGTTTATCGGTGAAGCCATAGATAGTTTTCTAACTTTCTATGGATGACGCCACATTTCAGGCAATTTTGATGCCAATGGGATTTATCAATAGTTACGTTAAGGGATTCAGACCAATCACTGGCTCAGAATCTTTTCATGACAGATATAATCTTGATTATTTGTGATTTAGGGACAAGATAGCTGAGTTGAAGGAGGAGCTATCAAGTGAAAGGATGCCAGGTGGTTATCGGTCAGCGAGGGTCATTTCCGTAGCGTTTCACCATAGCACTGACTAAGATGGCCACATTAAATAACTATGATATTCCTGATTATATCTATGCTTTAGGGACAAGATAGCTGAGTTGAAGGAGGAGCTATCGCGAGAAAGGACACCGGGTGGCTATCGGTCAGCTAGGGCTACTCCAGTAGCCTTTGACCGTAGCGCTGACCAAGATGACCACATCAAAAACCTCAAGGAGATGAACAAACTGCTGCAAGAAAAGATAACCAAGGTATGAAATTATATTTAGATGGTTGATTAATTTCAGTTTTCGATATGTACATGAACAGATAGCCAAGGGACAGTGTGGGTTATACAAGCTCTATCCTAGGTAGTGAATTGAATTATTGATATGTGACCCTGACTGAATCCCAATCAGTGACCAGATGTATACTGTGGGATAAGGTGTGCAAGATAAGCTTCCTACAAAGGGGCAATTACCACCAGGCCAAAAACCAGGTTACATGGAAGTCGCTCAACTGACTTTACACTGAGATGGTCGTTGCAAGTCTAAATTGAGGAAATGGGGATACACAAATAATGACAATTTGAACTGTAACTCTTGTACTCACACATTGTTCAACACCTCCTTCAATGCCCTGCTCTCAATGAAAATGCAGAGAAGATGATCCAATGGCTGATAATGGAAAGACTTTGGTACGTTCCGAGTTTTGGCCAACTAAACAGAACTTTACTTTGGACATGTGGAGATGGCAATTATTAATCAGTAACTTAAATCTTTTTCTTCAAACAGCTGGAATCCGGCACCCTCCAGCTCACGCTCCGAGCCAAATCTGCTGACGACATGGAAACAAGGAATAATGACCTCGATGAGCAGGTCAGGTCAATGAATGATCTCAACCAGATGCTGGGTCAGAAAGTGAGCAGACTGGAGAAGGATAATGCAGAGCTTATGATCAGAACACCCAAGGAAGACTGGGTCCCCAAGTTTAACTACGATACGTGAGTTTAGTTACAGTTTTGCTTTTTACTAATATTTGATTTATCGGTATTGATAATTCCATCGTTGGAAAAGCCTGAGACAGGTTTCAAAAGCCAATTCCACAGACTCTAAATGTAAAAAAAAAAAATGGGGGAAGGAGACAGAGAAGAAGGGAAGGACCTGTGGGAAGAATATGAAACGACGAAGGAAGTGGAACAAGATTTACATTATTGCCATTATTCATTTTCACATGTCGGATTTTAAAATTTAAAAATCACTATTTTTCTTATCTTCAATTTTTCATGAAATACATAGGATTGAGAAGGATAAAATCAAAGTTGAAGCAGACCTTGAGATCTTGAAGGCTGAGTACGCTGAGCTTGAGGCCAGACACCAAAAGTTCCTTCAGGACCATCTCTCTCGGACCCTAGACTCATCAGGTCTAGGACTATCACTTAGTAATCTGGACAGAAGGGGTAAGTCTTGGTCTTTCTAGGAAGGGGAGGGCAGGGGGAATGAAGAGTAGTGGAGGAAATCATGATATCCGGATGTCAGATATATATTCTTTAACAAAAAATCATTCGAGAACATTCTCCTTAGAACTCTTTGCTCATCAGGTCTAAGATTATTTGATGAGAGAGGCAATCAATGTTTCTTTGAAAAAGGATAAAGAGATGCAGGTGGTTGTTGGTGAAAGGGGATTGGAATTCAAGTTGATGGGGGAGGGGGGTAAGACATATTGAGGATCTTTGAAGGGAGATATTTTGGGGTAGGGAAGACCTTGAGACCAGACATGACCATGACCATCTTTCTAGGACTTTGGACTCATCATATCTTGGATTATTACTCAGTAACCCCCAAAAGAGAGGTGAGGCCTTTTATTTGGAAGGTGGAATGGAAGGAGGGAAGGCAAGATGATTAAATAAATATAATTCATTAAATGTAGTACAATGAATACTTCCTTCTTTCATATTGAGTTCCAGTCTACCCTCAATTATATATCTTATTAACCTTTCCATTAAAAAAAAAAATAGATATATTTATTTTGTAAATAAACAATTCTTGTAAACAGGCATAAGACTTTTTCCATTTTATCCAGACTGGATTGATTTTATTTTGCTTGAAAATTAATATGAAATGTTATCTTAAACTTATGATAATCTCATTTTATTTCCCATTCCTCTGTCATATTTCACCTTTTCATCCTTTTCCTCCCATCCTCTCCTCAATTCCTTCCTTTCCCACTCCCTTCCGTCCCCTTGTCTGTCTGTCTGCCTGTCTCTCTATCTGCCATTTCCTTCTTCTCTTTAACATCTACAAACATTACACCCCTTTCTGAACAGATGACACCGGTGAGCTGAGGAAACTACGTCAAGAGAATAGCTCGTTGGAGAGACAAGTTGAAGTGCTTCGGGGTCAGAGTGTTCTAGCCGAGAACGGGAAGAAGAGAGCCGAAGACCGATTACGTAAGAACCTCAGATTTAACTTTGGCACCTAGAGCTACTTGCAGGGATTTGCATAATTCACCAAAGACCATGATGAGAGCAAAACAATTCAATGACTGTTCTTGGGTTTTTTTTATGAGAGGCCTGTGCAAGATGCGGGACCAGTATATAGAATTGTGAATCAAGTATAAAAGTTATCTTTTTTAATCAAATCTTAAAAAAAAAATAATAGTCTAATATTGGAACTCGTAGTGTGTTAATCAATCTTTAGCCAGATACAGTCTGTGGCAAACATAACTAAATATGAATTGCATGGCTCGCAACTTCCACTTGGCGGAACATTCCAGTACTATTGATTTCACGTGCAGAAATATTCAAAGGAGAACATTTTGGTTTGAAGTATAAATTTTGTAAATCAACAACATAAATGCTTGTAATGATTCTCATCTTCATGATTGTTGAATTCACAGGCTCTAATGACCAAATTCACTGGAGTACTAAAAATAAAAGCCAAACGCCTGTTATATTTGGAAGCCATTGTTTTCATGGTCTAGCGCACAGGCATCCCATTGACTATTGCATATCTTGATACGATCTGAGAAATCTAATTGAATGAATAAACATTTATTTATATTTATTGATCAGCTGTTAAATGAAAAGTATGTATGTAATGATCGACTATCTGATATTTTGACAATTTCCCATGAAAATTTTACCAGAAAACCCAAATGAATATGCAAATCCCTGCAAAGTTCTCTCTAACTTGGATGATATGTGTTGGTTTGAGGTATACTAACTAATTCATTTCGATCCTGATTCTACATTGATACATTGTACACTGTATTTGTATTGATGTAGTTGATAGCCACAGTTTTTTGTTAATTTGTTTTATGTTGTGTCTACTCTTTCCCTTACATTACCAGGGAATGATTTAATCATAAAGATAAAACTGTGCACTTAGAAACATCCATATTAAGTGCCTAATGGGTATTTGATTCATTAGTGAACAAAGCTGAGTGACAAATGCCTGATTTTAGTCAGCTCTCATCTTGACTTTCTTTTCAAGAATATGGATATTTATATATATGTGGATTTTTTTTTATTGTATCAATCGATATATTGTTATTTAGTTAGTGTATTTTTCATTTTGTGTGTTTATGTGTGTGTGATATAATAGAAAGAGATACATTTGCTACATTTTGTTTTCATTGTTAGGTGTTCTCTTACTATTCAAATTTAGATTCTAAAAAGGGAGACTTTTTTATTGTTAGGACATCCTACAAGAAATTTGTGCATACTGTTATGATATTGCTGCAGTAAATTGAAATGAGAATGAAACAATTTATTTGTTATTAAATTCAGATGCATGAATGCTAAAGCAAAATACATCACAATTAATCCAGCCTGAAATCAAATTCACCTACATTAAGTTTGTTTTCAAGAAATTTAATGCTCTAATTGCTTGATTTTGAAACTTTGCATGATCTAACAAAATGCTTATAGTGTACCAAAGTGATAACAGATCTTTTTCTTTCCATTTCTTTATTTTTTTTATGCCAAATGTGGATTAAACAAAACCAAGTACATTGACACCCAGAATTTGGTTGAAATCGGTCAATGGTCAGCCAATGGTCAGCTGTTGATATTAATTATAATGCATGATCCAAAAGCAGTATCAAAAATCAAGAATTCATTTTTTTTAAATGACATAACACTTTAGTACTTTATGTACATTGTGTGTGATGTATCTGAACTATTAATGTAGATATTGTAGTTAAGGAATGCAAACAATTTATAAATAATCATGACATTTGGAGGAGCAGATTTGCCTTGTATATTATATCTTATATTATAAAATTGCATGAATTATCATTTTAAACTATCATATTGCATGTGATTTGATTAACCATATTTGGGCTTATATTCTTCATAATTTCTAATGATATTGTCTAAAACTTGAAAAGTTTTACAATATATCTGTATTTGTATTTGATCATGAATAATGTAAAATGAGCTTGTCATTGAGGGCAAAAAGAGTAATTCATATGCTCAAATTTGTATACATTTTAGGGTTTTTGTTGTCATCTTTGATGTTTATCCTTATCCACCTTCCCATCATAATATATATTGATTCCCATAACATATCATTATCTCTAATCTTGTACACAATCATGCATGCCATCTGTGTTGGTTGCAGTTTGTAACGGTTCCTTGGATACCAACAGTAAGTACAAATCACTCCCAAAACATTGCACCCAATGACAAAACACCAGGGATGCCAACTGTTCCAGAATATGTGTGAGGTCAAAATTGAAATGTGAATAATGCAACAGCTGAACAAAAGTGAGAGAAAACATTACAATAGCCATATTCTCAGCTGTTCACTTGAAATGAAAACCTTGAAACCATATGGAAATACACCTCATGTATATTTTGGAATGGTTGACATCTCTAAAACACCCTGCCAAATATAATCTGCACAGTATAGAAACAACCTAAAAGCCTTGCTGGAAATAATACCCTGCTAAGAATATATATTCTGCTTAGTATACCAATATCCTGGAAATACTCCGCTAAAATAGTATAATCTGCACAGTGTGAAAATACCCTCAAAGCCTTGCGTTATATTAAAGAAAAAACATTCTTAGAACATTTAATGAGCATTAGTAAACACTCATTTAAAATTTATGGATAATAATGTGCACTCTTCAGAAACCACTATTATTGTTATAATTATAATCTGCAAAGGATGCAAACTTTACTGAGGGTTTGTGCCATATAATAAAGAGCTTATTAAAATGTGATATTATGTGCTTTGTTGCTTGTGAAAATAAACACATGTATGTGTTTTGCTCGTCTGTGTGTAAATCGTTTAATTATAGTTATGCCAATTTAGGATTATTTTGATATGATTTGCACTAATTAGCATTTGTCAGCATACACTTCTGACTTCTGAAATGTTCTTTTTGCTGAGGAGTTCAGAAAGGCTAATAATAATGATAATAAACCGTAATTATATAACGCAAATCACTGTAGAAGCAGTCCCCATGTGCTACTACCATTGTGTGAATTAAGTTTAAAATATGTTGCTTAATTGTGTTCTTTCCCCTTCTAGTGTTTTGTGTGCTTTGGTATAGGTGACCTAAAGCTAAATGTTATAAGAAACAATGCAACTTCTTCAACTAAGAAACTAATGACAAGAGCCATTTTTTGTTACAAAATTGAATCAATGTCAACTTTTGACATATCGATAGCAATCATAAACCTGTGTTAAAGAGATAACAATTGTGTTTGATCAGTCTCAATATAGAAATATCTCTTAATGACCATTAACATTAACATCTTGATTTATGAAATGACAGCTTGCTTGAAATTGTTTTACATCCCTTCTTCACTTTTATTAAAGCAGTAGTTTGTTGCCCTTTTACAGTTTGAGAATTTTTCTAAATGATTTCCCAATCAACATTTTCATATCTGTGATCATTTCCCTTTGCTGAAAAAATTATGCCACTCTTTCAGGTATTTTCCTCTTGTATCTCCTTGTCCATTCACATTTTCTCCTTTTCTTTTCCCTGGACTTCCCCTTTCTTGTTCGTTTTATTCCTCTTTCAAAAAAGATAACTCAAATATTCAAAGGAAAGAGAACTCACTATGCATATGCTCACTTTTTCCCTGATATTAGAAGACGAATAGTAACAATTTTGTTGACTGTTATAGGTCATGATAATATATTGCTGCCCTAATTTACTCAATTTAATAATGTTATTTTTGTGTAATACATTTTCATGCTATATATATGAAATTCAAACAATAGATGCAACACAGATCTTTTTTTCTTTAATGTGTAACTTATGTTTCACAGAGATCACCCCTTGTGAGCTGTATTTTACTATGTTGTTTGCATGTTCTATTGGCCCTACTTTTGGCATCTAATATATCATATATTTACATTATGTGGCTGTCTATTAGAATGCTATCTTTATAGAATTCTTTCCTGATTTGACTTTTATTTTACCTTCTTTTATAAAAATGTTGGTTCATCCCAATTTACTGTCATTTGATTTGTTCTTTTAGGTCAGATAGAAAGTGAGTTGCTAGATCTCCAAGAGAAGATGTCAAAAGAAAGGTAATTTAATTCATATTTATATCCATGAGATTAAGTGATTCATTTGAGAAAGAAACTATGACACTAGGAGCAATCATAATTGTTGTCTGCAATCCATCGATTTCCATGAAACTTGCTTATTTGTTCATTTTTTTAAATGATAAAGTGGTGCTATTACTTCAGCGCTAATAGATTTGCTCTAGATTTCCTGTCAACTACATGTACTCACTAATATGTATGCTCATGCCATTAGATATTCTTACATTATCATCGCAGGGAAAGGAACCGCTACATCGCAGACCTTGAGATTGAGACCCTCCTCCGCGCCCAGCTCGACGAGCACAAGCAGGTCATCAAACAGCTCCAGACGGACGTAGCAACCAAGAACGTTGCCCTGGAGAATGCTAACGTCGCTATGGAGGACAGGATGACTGATAAGATGAGGGAGATGGAGAGGGTGGCGAAGGAGAGGGACGAGCATTATGAAGCGAGGAGAAGGCTGGAGCAAGAAAAGTTGGTTTTAGAAATCAAGGTATATCTACTGACAATCTATTTTCTGAAAGTCTCTTGTATTTTTTTACAGAACAAAAATGTTGTTTTGATGTTTGATTTTGTTTTTTCTTATCCCTTGCCTTTTTTAATTATGTAGCTAAAATATTGCCACCTTTTCACAACTTTTTCTTTGCTGATTTCTTTGCTTCCCTCAAGCTAGAATATAGAGCATGTCTCTACAGTGACCACTTGCCATATCCAATTTAATGACCACTATAGACAGGTTTAAATGTGAATGTTATAAGTGAATACATGAATAACCACTAAGTTAATTTTCTCACTAGGTGCATATATTTCTTCTATTGGTATATGGGCATCTGGGCTATTCCTTACAGCAATCAATTTATTTTGTACATTTAGCCCCAATTTATCGACCTTTACATTTCACAGTATTATATATATCATCCTGCAGTCGTAATTGAAAACCATTCCATCCTTGCATAACTAAAAATTGGATGGGGACAAGATATTTCAAGAAATTCTTGTATTATAGGAGGCTATAAGTATGTAATTTCCCATCTGATAATTACCACATGCCATACTAAGCACACCAGAGCAGTGATTCACTATGATAAGAAATATTGCAAGAACAATTTAAAGAACAATGGGTATCAGTTCTTATACGAAATGATTTATAATCTTACGAGCATTCAGCATCACTGGTACCAGTTGATTTTAGAATTGTTCTTAAGATCTTTCGATCTTGGTGAAATATGGCCTCTATTAATGTCTTTTTCCATTTACAATCTTTAGATCAAAGAACAGAAGATGCTACTGGAGCAACTGAGGGATGAGAAACCTAGATTGATGCAAGAGAGGCAGGGAGAGGTCAATAACCTACAGGACCAACTCATGAGTGCCAACAAGAACGTCAGGAAATTAGAGAATGATGTCCGCAATCTTGAGGTAAAAAACAACACTTTGAAACAATGGGAATTAAAGGGGTGATAGAGAGAGGGGGTCCAGGATAAAGACCAATTGCTCAGCATCCACCTTACCTAGTTAACGTGATTAGGGTTATTCTTATGAAGATAAAAGAGTATGATGTTCCTTCAAAATTCTAGCTGAGCCAATCAAGGGTACGCTTGAGAAGGCCACCAGAAATGCCAAATACGTCTGTTGATGACATTAAATATTTTGTTCCTGACATATAATGTAAAATGGCTGATTATTAAACACATTATTTTCATCACATTCCCAAAGGAGCAACTCTCGGACAAGGACCACCAGCTCCGCAGGATACAGCTGAGCCAGTCCTCCGAGATCGAGGGGATGCATGAGGAGGCCACCAAGCAGATCAAGGAGCTCCAGCTGCAGCTCCTGAAGAAGGAGAATGAGGGATCTGAGATGAGGCAGGAGCTGGGCAGGAGGGAGGATGAAATGAGACAGGTTCTCCAGGGAAAGACCAAGCAGGAGCTAGAGCTTGAACAGGTAGGAATCCAAGACTTAGTATTGAGCATTCCCCTGATATTTTCTTCAATTTTGTCTGGCTCTTATTCCTCTTTCCGTACCAAAACCTGGGATTACATTTGATGCTTTATTTTTTGATTGGTGAACAATTGATCAATGGATTCTTTATTTTTTTATCAAATACCATTAAACATTTGCACAAAACATTTTTAAAACAAATTCATAAGATAACTTTAGGTTTATCTGTCCATCTGTCTGCCCTTCATGCTTTTTTTGAAATTTGTATTTGTTATTTTTTTTAAACATATTTTTACTGAATATTTGTTTTCTACTTTAGATTCGTGGAGAAGCAGGAAGGACAGTGGAGCATCTGACGAGCATTGTAGAGAAACAGGAGGGAGAGATTATGAGACTGAGGGGTGAAGTAGAAGATAGGATGGAGGATTTGAGAAGACTCAAGACAGCACAGGTATTTAAAGATATTGGCAAAATAACTTTTGTGGTAACGTCAGGCATTAATCATGGCACACCACTGTATGGTATGATAAACAATATTGCTCTTCAATCTTGTAAGGGTGTAAAAATTTACGGAGCTGAATCGATAATCCGCAGTCATCTGAGAACCTAAAAAGACGCCTCTTAACCTGGGGGAAAAGAAAAAAAGGAGAGGAAATTCAAATTTGTACTGCCATTTTGTGCTCTCTTATTCATGTAGCTTGTCCACTATCCTTATAGAAAACTACAGTTAAGGAAGCATGAATGTAAATCTGTAAATATTGAGATCCACACTTAACTCCATACCCTCTTTTACTAAGGGAACAATGTTGAATCATTGCAAAATGTAGTTGCACACCAGCAATAATTTTTTTTGTCGAGAGAAAGAGGAATAGGAGTGAACAAAAAAAGACTTTTCAGAAACATAAATAATCAATCCTGAAGTGACACCTATGATTTATTCTGAACAGGAAAACGATGTTGAATCATTGAAGGACATGTTATCAGACACTAACAAGAAGTACGCTCGTCTGAAGGAGGAGAAGGAGCTGAACGAGACGGAGCTCCAAGGAAACATGGCCAGACAGCTCCAGGATCTACGGCGAGAGATCGAGAGGAAAGAGCAGATGATCAAGAACATGAATGAGGAGCTGGAGGATGAGAGAAGTCAGAAACCTAGATTAAAGGTAAGCAAAATATTGAGAAAAGCAAATTTTATTAATTTAGATGGGGTCATGACATTTGTTCCAACAATTGCTCCAATGGCTAATCGACACAGTAAGACAAATTCAGGGAATAATTTTCCTGGTATTGCATTGCAATTTGCTATGTATTTCTAGAACTGTAGAGTAAAGAATTCTAAAAGTTTCTTCAATGTCTAAAACTGCTAATCAAATATGAAAAGTAAAATTATCCCTGCAAGTTTCAAACCTATCCCTTATCGTAATCCTAAACCTAACCATAACCATAATTCACATCAATACCCTATCACAACCCCATCCCTAAGTCTAGGGAATCATTTGGACTGGAGTAATTGTGGCAGGAGCAAATGTCTTGTCACACTTTAAGATTTGTATAGGAATGGGATATTTTGATTTTCATTTATAAATGGAATGCTAAAAGTATACATGAATATGAAAAGGTAATATTTGAATGGTGAGAGGATTTAGAATCTCAAGTAATGAATGTTTTAGGGGAATAATGTAAATCCATAAATTTTTATGAGCATTCAATATTTAAAGTTTTATGCAATTTTGTTTAACCGGGGTCAATTCATGAAGTCAACATGAACTGATAATCATGAGAGCTGAACAAGTTTAAATCAACAAAACAATCAGGATTATAGAAACTTATATAAATTCATTTGTTTTCTGGGATCATTTATTTGTTTTGTTTGACAGGAATCTATGTATTCATGAAATATAACTCATATAACTCTCATTTGCGTTAGAGCAGAGCTAGCTAAAGTTAACTGAATAATCAAGATTAAAATAACTCAGATTTTTTTGTAATTTTTTTGTTTTGTTTGACAGGAATCGATGCATGAAGTCGAACATGAGCTGATGAGCGTGAGAGCTGAGCTAGCCAAAGTCAACGGAACGATCAAGATTAAAGAAACTCAGATCCACGATCAAGATAACCAGCTTCGAGACGCACATGACAAGGTAACTCGTCGTTTTCCCGTTTATTCGAATTTTTTACTTTCAATGTGAATTTACAAGCCACAGTACATTTTATTGGTAATGACCGGTATCAGGTCTTGTGAGTAACGATTGACGATATTATGCGTATCCAGCAGAAGAATTGATACCAGGATGGTGTTTCACCAAATTGTTCTTAAAGTTATGCATGACTTTAAGAAAGACTGGAATACGCGTTAGATTCTCGATCATTTAGCTAAAAAAATGATACCAGGCGGGTGTAAAGTAGTCCTTAAAGTATTTCGTAAACTTGGTGAAACACCAGTCAGTTGTCTTAAAGTCATTCTTAAAGTCTTTCTCATCTTCGTGAAACACTGTCCTGTACATTTTATTGGTAATGACCGCTTTCAGGTCTTGTGAGTAATGATTGATGATATTATGCATATCCAGTAGAAGAAGTGATACCAGGGCGGTGTTTCACCAAATCGTTCTTAAATTTACGTACAACTGGGAGGTGTTTCACCAAGATAAGAAAGACTTTATGCACGACTTTACGTTCGACTGGTATCCCTTCTTGCACTGAATGAGCGCAATATGAATGATTACGCGCAAGAAGGGATACCAGTCGAACGTAAAGTCGTGCGTAAAGTCTTTCTTATCTTGGTGAAACACCTCCCAGGAATACGTTAACCAAAAAAGCGTGAGATTCTCGATCATTCAGCTAAAAAAAAATGATGCCAGTCATGTGAACAGTAGTTCTTAAAGTCTTTCGTAACTTGGTGAAACACCACCCAGTTGTCTTAAAGTCATTCTTAAAGTCTTTCTCATCTTCGTGTAACACTGCTCTGGACTGTGCAGAAGTTGATATTTCTACATGTACATGTAGTTGTGGATCTTGATTTGGGTCTAGATCTCAATCTAGATCCAGATCTGGATCTTGATCTTGATCTTGATTTCTTATTGTACAGTGCATGTGCATTAATTATGTAATTTACCAGGACAGACTTCTAGCGACTGTATTGAAAAGATTAGACTACTAATATACTTCAAACTTAAAACCTTTGAATTAATATGTGACTTTGCAGTATTGGTATGGCTCAAATCGCTTTGTTCTGTTTTCTGCTTGTGTAGTACAAAATTAGATTGACTTCTTTTGTATGCTTTACTTTATCATCATCTCCAAGAGAACTCACAATGATCATTATGACTTCAGTTTCTTATGAGGGATTCAATGGTGTCTTGTTAATTTAGGATATTCAAAATTCATTTTATTTAACTCAATCATGTAAAAAATAAACGAAACGATTAACAATGCAAAGGCAAGGTAAAAACATATATGGAAATAGAAATACAGAAATAGAATTAAAATCAGGCAATATTTAAAACAAATGATACATGTATTTCCTCTTTACATCATTGATGCTTTGACGTAGATTTATGTTAATTGCTCCTTTTATTTCCTTTCCAGTATGACAACTTGATGAAGGAGAAAATGGACCAGAAGAGAAGACTAGAATCGGAGCAGGATAATCTGTAAGTTTCTTTTCTTTCTCTCTTGTGGATGAATAAAGAATACTTACAAATAAGATAAACTTATATATCATTAATTTCATAATTTTATTCTCATACTAATTGATCATTTTGTAGGGATGGATAATTTCCAATCAGCTGCCGCGATGTTTCTGTTTCAGTGCTGCAAATGCTATTTTCTTGTAACAAATTTAATATATAATTTCACGATAATAAACTCATGCTAATTCGCACAAATGTGTCAATGCATGACATCTTAGCATGCAAATATTGTGAAAAAGTTGTTTGCCAACAAAAAAATAATGTATCTTCCCATTTTAAAAGTAGTACTGTATAAGCTGAAATTTATGCGTTGGTTTTATTTTCACTAATTTTGCAGTTTTAGCTTTGTTAAAATCTTCAATTTATATGATGCACATTTATTTGTGTTCAAAGACTGTCAAAAATGTGAAAATAACAACACTCCAATGTGTCAAACTGGTCCAAAATCGCCAAAAAATCTGTACGCTAAAATATTGCCTTATACAGTAAATGAATGCATTGGTAATTTCTATAAATTCAATATTTTGATTGTTAATTATCTATGCTTACAGGCAAGATGAACTGAGAGAGTTGAAAACCAAACTGGATTTCACAAAGAATGAACTCACCATCATGCAAGATATGAACAGAGCTATGGAAGGAAAGGTAGGATTGAGATTTTATAATTGATATATTTATATCTTGATTTTTTAGTGATAATACTTTGAAAAGATAAAGCCCCAGTCTTGTAGAAGGCTCGACTCAACACAACTCTTAGTTTGGAGGCAGTTAACTGTGAACTTAATAAAGAGTGTTCAACCATGTTCAATCGGGACTTCTATGTGACTGGGGCTTTAAGAAATCATATTTCACAATTATACTTCACAATTTACCACTTCTCTGGCAATTTATTACTGACAAATAAAATTTATTGATTGTTAGATTAACATATCAATTGTCAAACTTAATCTTTTATCTTTTCAGAAGATAAACTACTATAATTATGAATAATGAATAAATTGAAATGCTGATAAACTAGAACAAATATATTACAATAATGCGAGATATTCTTCATATCAACTATGGTCCCAATTCGAAGTCTGTTGTATATTCGTAATCACTAAAAGGGGATATTAACATGAGGGAAGTGGGGATAATGCCTGATGCTTTTTCGTCACGTGGAAAACATTGTTCAATTTCTTTGTGGACCAAACAATTTGTGAATCTCTGACATTCTTTTCATCATATTTCCCCACATTTTTCCTGAAAGAAAAATTCCAAAGTTAGATTTAGAGAACCAAATGGTATCCTCAAGGTGAGAACAAAAAAGGAAATGGTGTATTCGTGTGTATTTGTTTCCTGTGTGATTCTTTGTATAAATTTACCCTTGATTATTATCAAATTAAGTACAAAATCACTTTGATACCATAAGTTTGTNAGGTCAGAAAGTCAGCAGACTGGAGAAGGATAATGCAGAGCTTATGATCAGAACACCCAAGGAAGACTGGGTCCCCAAGTTTAACTACGATACGTGAGTCAAACGTTGAAAGTTCAGATGAAAGCTTGTTTGTCTTTTCAGATTCATTGATAGATAGGCACTTCAAAAAGATGAAAATGATTTTTCAAAAATACATGCAATATTCAATACTCATATTTGTTTATATCGATATTATCTTTTTAAATGAAAAAAAAAAATTAAATAAAAGACCAATAGAATCAAATGTAAAATAGTTTGGATGTATGCCTTTGAATTTGCTAAAAAGATCCCAGATAAAAAGGGGACAAGATGAAAATGTTAAATTCAAGTGTCATTGATTGATTGTGTTATGTGTCTACATAACCCTATTTCATACATTTTTTCATTCTTCTTGAAATCTAGAATTGAGAAGGATAAGATCAAAGTGGAAGCAGACCTTGAGATCTTGAAGGCTGAGTATGCTGAGCTTGAGGCCAGACATCAGAAATTCCTTCAGGACCATCTTTCTCGGACCCTAGACTCATCAGGTCTAGGACTATCACTTAGTAATCTGGACAGAAGGGGTAAGTCTTGGTCTTTCTAGGAAGGGGAGGGCAGGGGGAATGAAGAGTAGTGGAGGAAATCATGATATCCGGATGTCAGATATATATTCTTTAAAAAAAAATCATTCGAGAACATTCTCCTTAGAACTCTTTGCTCATCAGGTCTAAGATTATTTGATGAGAGAGGCAATCAATGTTTCTTTGAAAAAGGATAAAGAGATGCAGGTGGTTGTTGGTGAAAGGGGATTGGAATTCAAGTTGATGGGGGAGGGGGGTAAGACATATTGAGGATCTTTGAAGGGAGATATTTTGGGGTAGGGAAGACCTTGAGACCAGACATGACCATGACCATCTTTCTAGGACTTTGGACTCATCATATCTTGGATTATTACTCAGTAACCCCCAAAAGAGAGGTGAGGCCTTTTATTTGGAAGGTGGAATGGAAGGAGGGAAGGCAAGATGATTAAATAAATATAATTCATTAAATGTAGTACAATGAATACTTCCTTCTTTCATATTGAGTTCCAGTCTACCCTCAATTATATATCTTATTAACCTTTCCATTTCTAAAAAGAAATAGATATTTTTATTTTGTAAATAAACAATTCTTGTAAACAGGCATAAGACTTTTCCATTTTATCCAGACTGGATTGATTTTATTTTGCTTGAAAATTAATATGAAATGTTATCTTAAACTTATGATAATCTCATTTTATTTCCCATTCCTCTGTCATATTTCACCTTTTCATCCTTTTCCTTCCATCCTCTCCTCAATTCCTTCCTTTCCCTTTTCCTTTCTTTCCCTTTTCTGTCTGTCTGCCTGTCTCTCTATCTGTCATTTCCTTCTTCTCTTTAATATCTACAAACATAAAACCCCTTTCCAAACAGATGACACCGGTGAGCTGAGGAAACTTCGTCAAGAGAATAGCTCGTTGGAGAGACAAGTTGAAGTGCTTCGGGGTCAGAGTGTTCTAGCCGAGAACGGGAAGAAGAGAGCCGAAGACCGATTACGTAAGAACCTCAGATTTAACTTTGGCACCTAGAGCTACTTGCAGGGATTTGCATAATTCACCAAAGACCATGATGAGAGCAAAACAATTCAATGACTGTTCTTGGGTTTTTTTTATGAGAGGCCTGTGCAAGATGCGGGACCAATATATAGAATTGTGAATCAAGTATAAAAGTTATCTTTTTTAATCAAATCTTTAAAAAAAAATAATAGTCTAATAATATTGGAACTCGTAGTGTGTTAATCAATCTTTAGCCAGATACAGTCTGTCGCAAACATAACTAAATATGAATTGCATGGCTCGCAACTTCCACTTGGCGGAACATTCCAGTACTATTGATTTCACGCGCAGAAATATTCAAAGGAGAACATTTTGGTTTGAAGTATAAATTTTGTAAATCAACAACATAAATGCTTGTAATGATTCTCATCTTCATGATTGTTGAATTCACAGGCTCTTATGACCAAATTCACTGGAGTACTAAAAATAAAAGCCAAACGCCTGTTATATTTGGAAGCCATTGTTTTCATGGTCTAGCGCACAGGCATCCCATTGACTATTGCATATCTTGATACGATCTGAGAAATCTAATTGAATGAATAAACATTTATTTATATTTATTGATCAACTGTTAAATGAAAAGTATGTATGTAATGATCGACTATCTGATATTTTGACAATTTCCCATGAAAATTTTACCAGAAAACCCAAATGAATATGCAAATCCCTGCAAAGTTCTCTCTAACTTGGATGATATGTGTTGGTTTGAGGTATACTAACTAATTCATTTTGATCCTGATTCTACATTGATACATTGCACACTGTATTTGTATTGATGTAGTTGATAGCCACAGTTTTTTGTTAATTTGTTTTATGTTGTGTCTACTCTTTCCCTTACATTACCAGGGAATGATTTAATCATAAAGATAAAACTGTGCACTTAGAAACATCCATATTAAGTGCCTAATGGGTATTTGATTCATTAGTGAACAAAGCTGAGTGACAAATGCCTGATTTTAGTCAGCTCTCATCTTGACTTTCTTTTCAAGAATATGGATATTTATATATATGTGGATTTTTTTTTATTGTATCAATCGATATATTGTTATTTAGTTAGTGTATTTTTCATTTTGTGTGTTTATGTGTGTGTGATATAATAGAAAGAGATACATTTGCTACATTTTGTTTTCATTGTTAGGTGTTCTCTTACTATTCAAATTTAGATTCTAAAAAGGGAGACTTTTTTATTGTTAGGACATCCTACAAGAAATTTGTGCATACTGTTATGATATTGCTGCAGTAAATTGAAATGAGAATGAAACAATTTATTTGTTATTAAATTCAGATGCATGAATGCTAAAGCAAAATACATCACAATTAATCCAGCCTGAAATCAAATTCACCTACATTAAGTTTGTTTTCAAGAAATTTAATGCTCTAATTGCTTGATTTTGAAACTTTGCATGATCTAACAAAATGCTTATAGTGTACCAAAGTGATAACAGATCTTTTTCTTTCCATTTCTTTATTTTTTTTATGCCAAATGTGGATTAAACAAAACCAAGTACATTGACACCCAGAATTTGGTTGAAATCGGTCAATGGTCAGCCAATGGTCAGCTGTTGATATTAATTATAATGCATGATCCAAAAGCAGTATTAAAAATCAAGAATTCATTTTTTTTAAATGACTTAACACTTTAGTACTTTATGTACATTGTGTGTGATGTATCTGAACTATTAATGTAGATATTGTAGTTAAGGAATGCAAACAATTTATAAATAATCATGACATTTGGAGGAGCAGATTTGCCTTGTATATTATATCTTATATTATAAAATTGCATGAATTATCATTTTAAACTATCATATTGCATGTGATTTGATTAACCATATTTGGGCTTATATTCTTCATAATTTCTAATGATATTGTCTAAAACTTGAAAAGTTTTACAATATATCTGTATTTGTATTTGATCATGAATAATGTAAAATGAGCTTGTCATTGAGGGCAAAAAGAGTAATTCATATGCTCAAATTTGTATACATTTTAGGGTTTTTGTTGTCATCTTTGATGTTTATCCTTATCTACCTTCCCATCATAATATATATTGATTCCCATAACATATCATTATCTCTAATCTTGTACACAATCATGCATGCCATCTGTGTTGGTTGCAGTTTGTAACGGTTCCTTGGATACCAACAGTAAGTACAAATCACTCCCAAAACATTGCACCCAATGACAAAACACCAGGGATGCCAACTGTTCCAGAATATGTGTGAGGTCAAAATTGAAATGTGAATAATGCAACAGCTGAACAAAAGTGAGAGAAAACATTACAATAGCCATATTCTCAGCTGTTCACTTGAAATGAAAACCTTGAAACCATATGGAAATACACCTCATGTATATTTTGGAATGGTTGACATCTCTAAAACACCCTGCCAAATATAATCTGCACAGTATAGAAACAACCTAAAAGCCTTGCTGGAAATAATACCCTGCTAAGAATATATATTCTGCTTAGTATACCAATATCCTGGAAATACTCCGCTAAAATAGTATAATCTGCACAGTGTGAAAATACCCTCAAAGCCTTGCGTTATATTAAAGAAAAAACATTCTTAGAACATTTAATGAGCATTAGTAAACACTCATTTAAAATTTATGGATAATAATGTGCACTCTTCAGAAACCACTATTATTGTTATAATTATAATCTGCAAAGGATGCAAACTTTACTGAGGGTTTGTGCCATATAATAAAGAGCTTATTAAAATGTGATATTATGTGCTTTGTTGCTTGTGAAAATAAACACATGTATGTGTTTTGCTCGTCTGTGTGTAAATCGTTTCATTATAGTTATGCCAATTTAGGATTATTTTGATATGATTTGCACTAATTAGTATTTGTCAGCATACACTTCTGACTTCTGAAATGTTCTTTTTGCTGAGGAGTTCAGAAAGGCTAATAATAATGATAATAAACCGTAATTATATAACGCAAATCACTGTAGAAGCAGTCCCCATGTGCTACTACCATTGTGTGAATTAAGTTTAAAATATGTTGCTTAATTGTGTTCTTTCCCCTTCTAGTGTTTTGTGTGCTTTGGTATAGGTGACCTAAAGCTAAATGTTATAAGAAACAATGCAACTTCTTCAACTAAGAAACTAATGACAAGAGCCATTTTTTGTTACAAAATTGAATCAATGTCAACTTTTGACATATCGATAGCAATCATAAACCTGTGTTAAAGAGATAACAATTGTGTTTGATCAGTCTCAATATAGAAATATCTCTTAATGACCATTAACATTAACATCTTGATTTATGAAATGACAGCTTGCTTGAAATTGTTTTACATCCCTTCTTCACTTTTATTAAATCAGTAGTTTGTTGCCCTTTTACAGTTTGAGAATTTTTCTAAATGATTTCCCAATCAACATTTTCATATCTGTGATCATTTTCCTTTGCTGAAAAAATTATGCCACTCTTTCAGGTATTTTCCTCTTGTATCTCCTTGTCCATTCACATTTTCTCCTTTTCTTTTCCCTGGACTTCCCCTTTCTTGTTCGTTTTATTCCTCTTTCAAAAAAGATAACTCAAATATTCAAAGGAAAGAGAACTCACTATGCATATGCTCACTTTTTCCCTGATATTAGAAGACGAATAGTAACAATTTTGTTGACTGTTATAGGTCATGATAATATATTGCTGCCCTAATTTACTCAATTTAATAATGTTATTTTTGTGTAATACATTTTCATGCTATATATATGAAATTCAAACAATAGATGCAACACAGATCTTTTTTTCTTTAATGTGTAACTTATGTTTCACAGAGATCACCCCTTGTGAGCTGTATTTTACTATGTTGTTTGCATGTTCTATTGGCCCTACTTTTGGCATCTAATATATCATATATTTACATTATGTGGCTGTCTATTAGAATGCTATCTTTATAGAATTCTTTCCTGATTTGACTTTTATTTTACCTTCTTTTATAAAAATGTTGGTTCATCCCAATTTACTGTCATTTGATTTGTTCTTTTAGGTCAGATAGAAAGTGAGTTGCTAGATCTCCAAGAGAAGATGTCAAAAGAAAGGTAATTTAATTCATATTTATATCCATGAGATTAAGTGATTCATTTGAGAAAGAAACTATGACACTAGGAGCAATCATAATTGTTGTCTGCAATCCATCGATTTCCATGAAACTTGCTTATTTGTTCATTTTTTTAAATGATAAAGTGGTGCTATTACTTCAGCGCTAATAGATTTGCTCTAGATTTCCTGTCAACGACTCACTAATATGTATGCTCATGCCATTAAATATTCTTACGTTATCATCGCAGAGAAAGGAACCGCTACATCGCAGACCTGGAGATTGAGACCCTCCTCCGTGCCCAGCTCGACGAGCACAAGCAGGTCATCAAACAGCTCCAGACGGACGTAGCAACCAAGAACGTTGCCCTGGAGAATGCTAACGTCGCTATGGAGGACAGGATGACTGATAAGATGAGGGAGATGGAGAGGGTGGCGAAGGAGAGGGACGAGCATTATGAAGCGAGGAGAAGGCTGGAGCAAGAAAAGTTGGTTTTAGAAATCAAGGTACATAGATTCATTTGCTAATATATAAATAAATAAAACAGAGAGGAAAGGGCTTTCCACTGACTGTAAAGATTAAGTTTTATGAGACCTGAGTGGTGTTTCGCTTAGTTAAGAATGAGTTGTTGTTACTTGGTGAACCCGCCCAGATATGGATTTATAACATAAAAAGTTTAACCATTGTCATCACCTTTGTTGATACTTTTATTCAATAAATTTTATGTTGATAAACTACTCATTCAAAGAAGTTTTTAAAAAAAAGAAGAGGAAAATACAATATTTTTATACATAAGAAGGATAAATACATTTTTTTCAAGTAAACATGATTAACATTAAAATCATAGCCCTATTCCCATTGGGATATTTGTATAAAACTTAGCCAGAGTATGTGCAGACTATTCTTCCCTCTTCGTGTATCAGTCATATTTTTGAAGACCTTTGAATCAAATTTGAACCAAATCACAATATGCTGTCACATATACGTATTTTCTTACACTAACATGATTAATATTTCCTACTTCATCTGATGACTGTAGTAAGTCTCTTTTTTCCAATCTGCTTTAAGATCAAAGAACAAAAGATGTTGCTGGAGCAGCTGAGAGATGAGAAGCCCAGACTTATGCAGGAGAGACAAGGGGAGATCAGTAATCTACAGGACCAACTCATGAGCGCTAACAAGAATGTCAGGAAATTGGAGAATGATGTCCGCAATCTTGAGGTAATAAACTTTGTTTCAATTGAATTGTTGTTAAAAGGTTGCAAGAGAGGCCTAGAGAGAGATGATTTAAGGATCTAATGATTAGTGTTTATCGTAATCTACAGAACTAACTCATGAGTACCAACAAGAATGTCAGGAAATTTGAGAATGATGTCCGCAATCTTAAGGGATTAAGCATCTTTGAATGAATTTAAATCAAATTGAAAGGATGAGAGAGAAAAAGATGAGGAAAGAGTTAAAGAGAATACAAGGATTTAAAGATCAGTGTTGTTTATGGGATGATGCAAGAAAGAAAAGGAGAGTTCAGTAATCTACAGGACCAACTCGTGAGTGCTAACAAAAATGTCAGGAAACTAGAGAATGATGTCCGTAATCTTGAGGTAAAAAACAACACTTTGAAACAATGGGAATTAAAGGGGTGATAGAGAGAGGGGGTCCAGGATAAAGACCAATTGCTCAGCATCCACCTTACCTAGTTAACGTGATTAGGATTATTAAAAGATAAAAGAGTATGGTGTACCTTCAAAATTCTGACAGTAATTAAAGATAAGATCATTAATTAAAGATAATAAAAGATAAGATCATTAAATACTCACATACCAGTTCTCCATTAGAGCTTGTCAGAAAAGTTCACCAGTTGCCCAGGATCTAGTTGAGCCAATCAAGGGTATGCTTGAGGAGGCCACCAGAAATGCCAGATAGGTCCGTAGATGACATTGAATATTTCTGTACCTGACATATAATGTAAAATGGCTGATCTTTAATCACGTTCCCAAAGGAGCAACTCTCAGACAAGGACCACCAACTCCATAGGATCCAGCTGAGCCAGTCCTCCGAGATCGAGGGAATGCACGAGGAGGCCACAAAACTTAATAAATGGAGTTATTGTTGACATTGAATTCTGTATCTTACAGCAGATGTTTTAACGATTGATCATAAAATCCAAAATGTTCATTCCCTGTGCAGGAGCAACTCTCAGACAAGGACCATCAACTCCGCAGGATCCAGTTGAGCCAGTCTTCCGAGATCGAGGGGATGCATGAGGAGGCCACTAAGCAGATCAAGGAGCTCCAGCTGCAGCTCCTGAAGAAAGAGAATGAGGGATCTGAGATGAGGCAGGAGCTGGGCAGGAGGGAGGATGAAATGAGACAGGTTCTCCAGGGGAAGACCAAGCAGGAGCTGGAGCTCGAACAGGTATGAATTAAAGACTGGTCGGAATTCACAAACATGGTTTATTTTAGTCTATAGTCAAAACCCGGCATGGCACGGCATGGGATATTTTGCGCATTAATGTGCTTGCTTTAGTTTGTACAAATAAAAGTGGTCAAATGAACGCACCTATGCAGCAATTAATCAAGCGCATTTACCGTTTAATTTAAAACAATTCTCAGTTTAAATCTGGTGTTATGATAAACCTCCTTTGTGATTTGGGGCGGTTGAATAGCATTGAACATTCCCCAGAAGTTTCCTTCAATTTATTAGGGTTCTTCTTTCCCTTCCCATACCATGACCTTGGATTTATATGTGAACACATGATTGATTGATTGGTAAACAATTGATCAATGAATTTTCTATTTTCAGTAAGTGCCATTAAATATTTGCACAAAGCATTTTTAAAACAGATTCATGAAATAGCTTTAGGTTTGTCTGTCTTCCCTTCATACTTTTTCTTCAACATTTCTTAAAGAACTTCATGATGGTTGAGCATCTAAGATACAGAAGATAAGATTTATATTTAAACCTTAAGATCTCATTACTGGCATACATTATTCTGACTGAATATTTGTTTTCTACTTAGATTCGTGGAGAAGCCGGAAGAACAGTAGAACATCTGACAAGCATTGTTGAGAAACAAGAAGGAGAAATCATGAGACTTAGGAGTGAGGTCGAAGATAGAATGGAGGACCTAAGGAGGCTCAAAACAGCACAGGTATTTAATTGAGATACTAGCAAGTTAAGTTGTGTGGCATCATTACGCCTTAATCTTGGCACACCACTTTATGGTATGATAAACAATATTGCTCTTAAATCTTGTAAGGGTGTAAAAATTTAC
>BQKZ01008444.1:0-17202 GCA_036244855.1 Temnopleurus reevesii | reverse complement strand
GCGGCTTGGGTCGGCCTGGCGGTACCTTCCTCTCTCCAGAGCTCGTCTCGGAAGCAGGATAGTTAAAGCTCTGCGAACGCACAGTAGGTTTGAGCTTAGGAACCTGCGGGCGGCTCGGAGCAGGTGCGGGTTTGGTTGCAGCAGTATTGGTCGGTGGAGCGTCGGAACGAATGGGTGTTTTGGTGGGTAACGATGGTGGTTTCAAGGGTTGCACCGGTCTGGAAGGTTGCCCTGGTGGTGGAGAGCTTGGTCTAGCTGGTGGTCTATCAGGCTTATAGCTAACACTAGGGCCAGCAGGCTTGAGAGGATACACATCATGGACTACGCTACCAGTACTTGAATTTGGGATGTGCTGTATGGTCGGTGGTGAGGTACGAATGGATGGTGCTCTGGTCACATTCTTGCGTGATGCTCCAGTACTTCCAGGGCTGTTGTCATTCCTAAATGATTGATGCCTGAAACAAGAAATAAAACCGTAAATCAGAATTAAAACACAATCTTGTTTGTTTGCAGAGCTCATTTCCAAATTCCTTCTTCTGCAAACATCTTATTTTGCTTGTGTGAAAATATTAAAAGTAAACAGCACATTTTTGCTTTAGTAAATTACAAAGTTCCGAAAATATTTTGAGGAAAATATCCAAGCAAAAGCAATAAGACCAAAATAATTTTGCTTCAAAAGAAAACGAATGTCTTTAAAAAAAAAAATTGCCTTCCCATTTTAGTGCCCAAAACAGCTTTACATAGCACTACTCCCAAATAAGTTTGCTAATTGAATTAATTGCTCATTGCTTTTTCTTCTTTGTAGTTATTTTCAAGAGATTCAACAGTTTCTATTAAGTTCATAAATATTATATCAACATTAATCCCTTTTAGATGTTTGTAAAACATTAATCTAATCATAAGATTGAGCAAGGAATTTTGAAGCTTTATGATGTGGAATTTCTTGATTGGAACAATAAAAATAGTAGTCATAATTGTAATAATAATAATTCTAGTGTCACAGTTTCTGTTCAGAAATTGAGAGAACATTAACTAAAAGAAAATAAAGAATATCTATCAATTTACAGAACTTTGTCACTTTTCATTGAAACTAGATTTAAAATACACAAACTGATAAAACAAATGAAAGATGTGTCGCTAACCAACAATATTTCAGAGTAAGAAAAGGGAAATGAGTTCAAATTCCCAAATGTAAGGCAAATTATCAACCAACATTTTCAGGAATGATAGTCCTGGGTAATTGAATTACTAAAGTCTATAAATCAAATAAATAAAGTTACCATGTTGTGAATTTTTGGTAAAAATCAAAGGCTCAGATGAGAATCCTCAAATACAAGAATGGATATTAGACATTAGACATATAGACATTAAAGATTTCTGATGGACGATCACCAGGGGCCCGTTGCATAAAACATTTTACCATAGAATGAAGACTTTGGCAAAAGACGTTGCTGCCATTGACTTTTACACAGGCAACAACTATGATAAATATTGCCAGGAACGTTTTTTTATGGTAAAATGTTTCTATGCAATGCAGCCCAGGAAAATAATTACAGGTACAGATACACTTTAAAAATAGAGGATAATCATGTAATAAAAAAAATTGGAGAACATCAAAAATTGACGTCAGCAGCACCATAATGATTAGGTAATAGGTTAGGCTAGACAGACAAATTCAGAGAGCACAAGAAATATCAATTATAAATAATCCTATTGTCTTACCATAACATCCTTTTTTTTTTCAGAATAAAAATTTCTTAATAAATTTAAGGCACATGTGATTAAACATGCACTGTGAGCGGAAGGGACTACATAATTGGGCAGAGTAAACAACTTCATTCAAGCCTTCACAACAGCGTAAGAAAGTAGCACCCCTATTCATTCACTAACAGGTGTGATGCTAGTTCCACATATCTGCAAAATATGAGCAAAGGAAATTTCTTTTGTGGGATTGGAAATAGTTTACTTTGTCTCGATCCTTTGTCTTATCTGAAAACAGTGGTGCTTGATATTTAGCAAAAGCATTCAAGAGACAGTCAATTTTGTTTGAACACTGTATAGCCTGTATTCATGTATCATGGTTCAGGAAATCCACCGAAGACTAAAGACCATCATTTGAATATCCAATAGATGATTACGAGAAAAAGGATGATGGAAAGATTGGAGAATAATTTCTCTAATAAAGCAAATACATTTTTAAAGCCAATACCACTGCCTGAAAATATCATACAGAACTAGTCCAAAATAGCAAATAGATGACTGTAAAAGAATTGAAGGCAAAGGGGTATAGAGATAACCCAATAAGACTCGAGAGCACAGTCTCAATGCCATTAATACTTCACCAGCATTAACCAATTCAGCACTGTAGTTCCTGTTATTTAGAATCATTGGCTTACTAAGTATAGGTTCTCTAAAAAAAAATCTTTTTTTCACACTTCAGGATGACTCAAATCATCTTTTCAGGGATCATCAACAATAAAAGAATTATCCTCAAATACACATTTATTTCTGTCTTTGTTGTTCAACTGCCACTAAAACTGAAAACAAAAGTGCTATTGCACTATAGAAAAGAGAAAGCCAGACCAAAAAAGGGAAATAGATGATAATGAAAAAATTACAGATTAAAAGGAAGAATAAATACACTTACAATATTGGAGAGCAACATCATTGTAATTGATTGCAATATCATTTATACCCTAAAACATGTATCACATGAAGAGGAATTAAATCACTCTTTCTGAATCTCTGTCAATAAATGGACCGTCCTTAAGGATATATTCAATTTCTTTATAGTAAAACTGCCATTAATCTAAAAATTAAAGTGCCATTAATGTGAAGATAGACACAGTCAGACCAAAAATAGAAATAGATGACCGCCATCAAATTATAGATAATGGGTAGAATAGATATGCCGACAAGACTGGAGAATAGTATCTGAATGTCATTTATACATCACCACCAATAATAAGAACAAAATCATCTCCTAAACACACTTGATGAGGAGTCAAATCACCCTTTCAGGATTGTCCTCAACAACTGAACTGTCCTCAAAGAAATATTCAATTCCATATTTATTGATCAACTGCCATTGAACTGAAGATACAGAAAAAAAACATACCAAAATAGTTATTGACGACCAACAAAAAATTACAGGTAAAGCAAAAGAACAGGTAAACAATTAGAACAGATAAACGAACATCAGGAATAACAATATTCAACCAACTGAAGGGGATAGCCTGTTGAAATTACACCAAGAAATAGATAGAATAATGAAGAGCATCAGCTTAATTGTACATCACCAATAATAATAGAACATATAATCTCCTCCAAACACTTGATGGGGATTCAAATCAAGGAACTGTCATTAAACTGAAATATTTTTAGAGAGAGAACCAACCAGAAAAGAGAAGTAGATAACCATAAAAAAATCCACTGGTAAAATGGTACACTGTAGAACAGAAGAACAATATCATCTCCCAAATAACATGATGACTTGATGAAGGATTAAATCACCCTTTCAGCATCGTCATCAACAAATGAACTGTCGTCAAATAAATATTAAATTCCATCTTCACTGTCATTGAACTAAAGATCCAGACAAAAACATAACAAAATAATTATCGACGACTAACAAAAAATTACAGGTGAAGCAGTAGAACAGATAAACCAAACATCAACAACAACAATGTTCAACCCACTGAAGTGGTTAGCCTGTAGAAATTAAACCAACAAATAATAAAATAAAATAATGAATAGCATCTGCTTAATTGTACATCACCACCAATAATAGCAATATCATCTCCAACAAAAACTTGATGGGGACTCAAATCAAGGAACTGTCATTAACTGAAATTTGTTTAGAGAGAGAACTAACCAGAAAAGAGAATTAGATACCATCAACATTTTACTGGTAAAGTGGTAGAAAAGATAAACAAAAATTATCATCCTCCTAAATAACGTGATGACTTGATGAAGAATTAAATCACCCTTTCAGCATCTTCATCAACAAATGAACTGTCCTCAAAGAAATATTCAACTCCATCTTTATTGTTCAACATATCCTCCTCTTCAAGCTCCTCGCCCTGCCTTGTTGCTGCTGCATGATGGGATACACCTGTCACTGCATTGCTAGAGGATGAAAACCCAACTTAGACAATTAGGGGATCTATCATTTGTTTATAATCAAATCAATATTATCTAACTACTAGTAATGCATGGGCTTTCATGAAATATATTGGATTTTTAACCGTAGCAGACATCTGAGCAATGTGATTTTACACTTTATTGCCCGTAAAAGACAGAGCGGTCTATAAATTACTTTATTGCCCTCGGCCAAATGTCTATGGGATTGTGCGTGTAAAAACAGCGGGCAATAAATTCACATCCAAGATAATGAGGGCGGCAATCACTCGCGATCGCAATTTCGCGAGCAACCACTTTTGCCATTGGTTTACGTGCATAAACTCAGTGCAGGCGACCGGTATCGTAGTTTTTGTGCATAGAGCTCGCGACGTGCCTGGGCATATTGCGAACTTCAACATCAGATTGTACACAAACATGGCAGCGCACAGTTCGAAGAGGTTTGCTTCGTTCGATGACAATGAATTTGATGGAATTTTGCAAGATAGGAATGCTGAAAATACTAAGAAAGCAACTAAACAAACAGCCAATATTCTGAAGGATTATATTGCGGAGAAAATAAGCACTCGCTTGTACATTTCTATTGTGACTTAGCCATACTTGTTATAGTACACAATCATGCATTTTGACAAAGTTTTTGTACAGCAATGACAATGCGTATTGTAGATAGTCTAATCACTGTACAAAAGCACTTTATATGATAATAAAACCTCTGTGGGTTGCTGTCGCATCCTACTCTTCTTCATTCACCACTTGTGTCATCATCACCTGAGGTTCTCTCACCAGTCATATCCTCTTCACCTGAGGACGGCGTAGTTAAATCTACCAGAAACATCGTGTTCTTCATCTTTCTTCTCAAGATCTGCTCACTCGGACTATTTCTTGAAAGATACTCCTACACACCAAATGTTGCTACCGAAAACCGTATTTGAATGTTTATTACACATTGCAAGTTCTAGATCTCTTTGTACAATAATTCTTTTTTTATAGTAAAATATAATTTTATTTTGATTTGAGCAAAAGGGCGCAAGCTACTGCCCTGAAGCTGGTGTTGAGGTTTTCATGCAATGTTTGTTGCTTGTTTTCACGAATTTTATCTTCCCTTAACCCTATCTGAAAATATATTTTCAGATGCTCTTTGAGCTCTTTGGTTTTTCGTCCACTATTAATTTTTTTTCCCCCTCATGAACTGTTTAAATGGCGTTCAAAAAATGTTTACATTAGTTTAAAAAAAAGACTTTTTCCGACCGACCAACTCTTTTTTTTCAAAAATGATATTGGACGGCATCCATTTTTTTAAGGGGGGTGGGAGATTAGGAGATGACACACTCCGAACGTGACGTGGACCTATTGCAGTTTGAATGACGGCTCAACTTACCCCATTCTACTAGTCCTGGTCTCGCTGTTCTTGATCAACATCTGCCTCGGTTTCCGTCACTTGCAGTAGATCACAAAACCAATTCCATTTTGATTTGGGTAAAAGGGTGAAATTAACTGCGTTGAAGCTGGTGTTAATATATTCATGCAATGTTTCTTGTTTGTTTTTCAAGAATTTCATCCTCCCTTCCCTTCAATCAGGAAATAACGCATTCTGAATGTGGACAAATGAGCAGTTCGGGCAGCGGCTCAACTTACCCCGTTCTACTTGTTCTAGTTTCGCTGCTTTTAATCAGCATCTGCCTCAGCTTCTGTCTCTTGCAGTAGATCACTACACCAATGAACGTGAGGAGAGGGAAGATGACGATGAAGAGGACTAGAAGACCAGCTACGGTTCCTGATGAAACACCTGCAATGAGAAAACATTACAAATATAAGGATATCTCAGGCCAAGAAAAATAATTTGGTAGTTTGAAGTATACTGTACATAACATCAATCCCCATTAACATCCTATGACATTAAATAGTGTTTTCTTTTCCAAATGTCGAATTTTTAAAACTGATTGATTCTCAAGTACAATGAACAGACAACTGGTAGGAATCCTAGTTCACTCAGCAAAACAATGGGACGGACACACAAAAGCATGAGCACATATAGCTAAAATGCTTGCTCAGAGCCTTATTGGGATTTACGAAGCCAACGTCGTACTCCAAAACTGGATTGTGGTAGTGGAGTTGAGCATTTTTTAAGAATTGAAGTGCATGGGATCCAAGGCTCCAGCCACATAGAAGCCCCCATTCAAAACGATTCAACGTGGCTCTTCAAATAACTGCCTCTGAAACAAGAGTCACATTGAAACATGCTCAGTCACGGCTTTTACAATATGTGACTAGGGTTTGTATGCTTCCTCTGATCTTAGAATGATAATACTATTTGGGAGTATATTGTAATATTTACTGTTCCAGGGATAAAGGGAGAAGATGTAGAAGCCCGATCTGCAAAATGTCCCCATCACATTTTTCAAATGATGAGCTCCAGGATTGGTCACATATTTAATTATGTTTTTATCATTCACATACATACTGTACAAACATACAAACACACATACACACTCACACTCACACTCACACTCACACTCACGCACACACTCACACTTACACACACATACACACACACTCTCTCTCTCTCCCTTGATAACCAATTTTATTTGCCATACCAAAAAAAAGGGAAGCAGAGCAAACAATTTTGAGACAAAAATCAAGATCTTGATGACAGTCTTATATTGTTCACAAAAAAAGAATATGGGGATGAGAGGCACGGGATGAAGAAGCACAATGTCTGCATGGCTGAATTCTAGAAAAAGATTTTGATGAAAATCAATGGATACCTTCCAATATATTCTTGTCATTAGTCAAAATAAAGTAAGCATAAGAGATCATCAAAAGACTTTTAGAATCCTAAAAGTGTCCTCTAGCCACAAAAACTTCATCACAACATTCAGCAGAGGTCTCCCATTTGAAGGTATTTTTGGGTTGAGAAACTCTAAATCTGGAATTAACAAAAACAAAAGTCTCAGGAATTAACAAAATTTGACACTGATGTTGACACCATTCAAGGAATTATATTGGTCTGACAGATACACTACCCTCCAAGAATGATAGATCGTTCTTGGAGGATAGTCTATCCCACCAAAGCAATAGAATTCCTCTGTCTATGCCCATGATGTTAGAATATTGCTTGAAAAGGTATAAAGAGATCTGATATAAAGTTACAAAATTCTTGATATAAAGAGATAGAAATCTAGTGCCCGCTCTCCATGACTTTAATATTGTTTTATAACCCTTATATTTAGCACCAAGCTTTACCGAGTTTCCAATGTGAAGGGCCTATGTTTCATACTAACTATAGACAAATGGATGCAGTCATGATAAATGCTCTGTAATATGCATAATGTGAACGTAGATGTGAAGTACCTAATAGCTGAGCCAAATGTTTTATAAGAAGAAAAAGCATAATGGGTAATTTTATAATTTCTTTCATTGATTAGACTTTTCAGCATATGAACAATAAACACAGCATTTGTAATGCACATCTAATAACTCGGCAGTGTTTCACCAATATAAGAAAGACTTTAAGAGCGACCTTACGCACAACTGGTATTAGTTCTTGTGCTGAATGATTGAGAATCTTATGTGCATTACACACGTTAAGGTACACCAGTCTTTCTTGAAGTCGCGCGGAACTTTAAGAACGATTTGGTGATACACAGCCCCGGTTAGATTAATTCCAACGTGCATATTATGGAACTGTTGGCATCTCAAAATATGCATTGAGAGAATGATGCAAACTAAAATGAAGCATTACATCAAGCTTTGTGATTTTAATGAGTGAAACAATGACAACATGAATGTCGTGGTTGATATGGATGAATTCTAATGCTCTAAGTAAAGTAAAAAAAAAAAAAATGAGCCTAAAGGCCCGGGAACACCAAACACGGCACAGCATCACAGCTTGGTTTTTACGCGGTATCTCCCCTGTGATTGGTCAATTGTTGAACATCCTCTGCCGGGAGGAGCAAGCTGGCCAATGACAACCAAGAGACTGCGTATAAACTGTGCCGTTACGCCGTGCCGTGTTTGGTGTGCTGGGGCGTTAATCAAGAGAAAACATAAGCATAAACGTTCCAGAATATACATGATAGAAATTAAAATGTGAATCATTAACAGCTGAACCGTTTATTTTCTCATGAGAGAAAACATGATAACATTGCCCATATATGATGCACTATTTGGTACCCTGGGGTACCAACAAATAAATCACCATTCTGTTGAATTGTTTAATTTTTTTAGCTCCGTGATTTTAACCTGGTTTCCAAAATTAAAAAAGAAAAGTTCCAGGGACTTCGTGTTTTTTTTCTCCTCCTCCGCCTCTGGATCAAATTTGGCAAGTCTCGCAACTCTATAACCGACCCCCTAAGTTAACCGGGTGAATTGAAATTATCTCAATTTGGCGCTATAACGTTAGCGCTATTGCCGACGAATGAGTGACACTTGGCCGAATCTAGAAGACTACATAATAATGGGCACGGGGTGGTGCTACACAACGAGGGAACCCGGGGTACAACGATACCCCGGGGAACAGCGTGGTGCATCATATTTTCTTTCCCAATGTAAAAATATATTTGTCTTGTCTTATCACGTGATTCCTATTGTAAATTCTACCATGCATATTCCGGAATTGTCGGCATCTCTCCTGCATGTATGCTAATCCGCCCATAGTAATGGATTCTTGAAGTGATGTCATAACACGAATTTAATGATTTGATATGCACCATGGTTTGCCCACAAATACCCCAAGAATTATCCAAGCTTCATAATCTCACCACTCAGAAAATTTGAAGATCCTTTAATTCCATTTTCTCCTGAAGCATTCCAATGCAAAATGAGAAGATAATGCATGGATATGGTCAAAATGCTATCGTAGTAATTATTTGAAAATTGGATAAAGGGGAAAATTTGCAAAGATGACTTTTAAAAACAATACAATACTGTTGAAGTTCATCTAAATCCATCTATTCTTTGAATTCACACATATTGTGCTTTTAACTATGGTTCTGAAAAGGATAGTTGTGCATAGAAGGGAAAATCATATACATACATACAGAGAACTACTTTAAAAAAAAAATCCTTTCATATTTTCTCAAAGTTCCCATGAATTATAGTATCATGCGTTTTTTTAATAATTTTGTCAAATACAAAGATCTGCCCATTTTTGCATCTAGTATCGTTACCCCCATTCTTCCCTCTCTCTTGTGAATATCATTTTGCATCAGTCCTGTTAATGAGCGGTTACACTACCCATGGACCTACTTTATCCAAGGTCTATGCATAGCATTACCTCAAAGACATTAACTGAACAGAAGATTCATTTCCATTCAACAATTATCAATTCCACAAAAGTGAAATCATAATGAGAAGGGGTAGTTATTTTCATTTCCATTTTCACTCTATTTTCAAACACCCGTCTCAAATAAGAATTGTATTTGTTGTTTTCAATATTAGTTTAGGGCATTGAATTCAAAACTTATTATCAATTACAGAGCACATTGTTAAAACCATTATTTAAAATATGTCTTCATGATTCAATATGACATGCAAGCATGTAAACTCTCTAAATTACTACTTGCTTCTGTCTACCGTGCCCCTCCTCCAATCCTTTAGAATAAAACAAAATGTTTGAAGACTATCATGCAATACAAATTCATATATTTTGATCATTTGATTTGGAATGAGGTCAACTAAAATCTACATGATTATTTGACTTGCATGCATTGATCTATGGAAGGAATTGCAAGATTTTTCAGGCATTGTTGGAATGATTTCTGTTCCCCTTTTAAATATTTAAGGGGATCTAACATTTTAAGTCAAGATGCTAAATGGTGGTGTCATGTGCATCCAAAGTCAAACTTTTCAGAGAAAAATACAGTGAGAGAATCATGCATTAGACTACTAAAGCAATGGACTATTTGTAAATGCAAAAGGGACATGGTCTTATCATGTTTTCATCCTCCAAAAAGGCATATATGTTATTTCAACAAAAATGAGAGAATTATGCAATAGACCACTACTAAAACAATGGAATACATTTGTTAAAATGCAGAAGGGACAAGGGCTCATTTTTTAAAATCTTCCATGGTATGATTTATATCATTACAGCATTCCCCCCCCCCCCAAACAAAAAAAAATTGAGGAGGGGTCTCTTTATTCCTTCATCTCAAATCTTTATGAATATAATGAAAACCATGAAAATTCACAATAACAAATCAAGTTAAATGGAGTATAATGATTCTGTATTAAAAGGACAGGTTACAACATCACATATAAATGGTTGAATTACAGTGAAAGTGTAAATCAGGCATGATAATTTACTAAAAACAGAGAGGGGACCTTGTTGGCATTGAAAAGGAGCGGGAAAAAAACTTCTGAGAGTGGATGTAGGAGGAGAGTTCACACTTTGTCATCAAAACTATCATGTTTTTGAATATCACATAGCCAATAAGCTGCACATTCATGGAGGACTCACATGCCTGGTAAACATTATCAATGGAAATGTGAAAAACATTTTCAAAGCACAAAAAAGCATACATCTACTTTAAAACACAATATAACATCTATTGATGGACAACGCACAATTCAATTCATGCAGTAAATGGTATATATGAAAATCATTACACAGTCCTATCAATGTTACAGATGAACATGGAAGACAACACACATGCAAACTCAAACCATCATTTAAACAAACCATATAGATACAAATTAAAAGAATTGGACTATTCTCACAGGCTGTGCTAAAAATACCTCTCATTATACTATATAGCATTTAAACACGCCATCTCTCTAGTCACCTATTCAGAGGCGAAAACATATCTTATAACATTAATACCCGGCCATAGCAAAGTGGGAGCTGTTTGCATTTAAAGGAATAATATCCTGCCGGTACCTATTCACATTACCTGGATTGAGTGCAGCACAGTATGGATGATTTTCTTTCAAAAAGGAAATTTTATTGCAATCAACATACTTAACACATTATTGGGACATGAATGAATGAACACCAATGTGCAAAATGAGGGCGGGGGTGTATTCCAGGTAAAAGGAAAGGGGGGCGGGGTGTACCAGTGCTCATGCAAGGTTCATATACTTACCCTGAATGCCAAGGAGGGTGGGGCCATTAAGGTAGCGGGTAACCACTTTAGTCACTGTACGAGTGACAACAACTGCACACCATGTGGGTGGGGGTGGTAGAGGAAATGTGGGAGGGGTGGGAAAAATTCACACAAGAATGATACAGGGTATGATACTATTGACGATGAGTGATGGATTTTACTGTAAAATAAGAAAATTTTCTACGCCAGAATATCATTCATATTGTGGTGCACCCTAACTTTGGTAAGATTAGAGGAAAATATTGGTACACATAGGAAGAATTTTCTTTAGTGGCACAAGTTTCAGATTTGGTTGCCTTATCATGCCAGGTAATAATTATAATTTTGAAATGTACATATTGTCTGTTATTCAAAATAAAAAAGTATCCAATAACAATACTTTTTTTCCAAAGTCACTTATCTAATGGTGTGTTTAATCTAAGTCACAATTATTGTTTGTGGACAGTCCATAGAATACTTGAGCTGAATGATCAGAGACCAGTGTCAACAAGAAAACTTCATTAAATTCAATTTTTTTGCCAAAATATTTTCATGAATTCATTCTGATATTCAACATTCATCTTGTAAAGTTGAATATAGTATATGCATTCTTCACCAGTTTATCATGTTTATTTTACCCAGTCAGTTATCAGTTTATCATATCATTTCAGATCTCAAAAGAGTTGAAATCGCAGAATCCCTTCTGGAGTATTTGGGTCACATTCAACGAAAAATGATATAAAATGAATACCAATATGCTATAGCTACACGCATTCACATACGGGAGCAATGGAGCGGTAACAAAGCATTAGTATTTTGCACAGCACAAACACAGGCACACACAAGCAACAATTCATTTACAAAAATCATCAAAGATCGATTTCTTTGTACCAATATTTGTATAGATCTCAGATATGCCTAAGAAAACTTGTCTTCATTGGGTGACTTCAAGTACGGTGTTGAACGCTGGTGTTGGTGTTGCAGCAAAACCAACACCAGCCTCAACACCAAACTTGTAGTCTGTCGGTGTTTGGGGTAGACCTCGCAAGATTCTGACGTATTTCCGGTCGTTTCTGTATCACTTCAGTAAACTGACCAATGGTGTTGGAGCTCGGTTTACGAACCGTTTTGCTCTCTCAACACCAACACCAACACCGAACACCGTACTTGAAGTCACCCAATGTCTCTTGCACTCGATATGGAGTACCACAATTTACGCAAGTTATCAATGATTATGACATAAAAGTAATATCATGCCTTGTCTAGCAGACAACTTTTATTATCCACTCAAAGAGAGAACAAGACATAAAATTAATCCAATCGAGCAGGGTATCGATTATTAGGACATAAAAATCATATTCACTATGAGCAGAGGGGTCAAAGGCCTGAGACAAAGTAAAAAAAAAAATCCAGTCAAGCATTCGCAATAGCAAGATGGACACAAATGAAATTGCCATCCTCTTTATTCTGTGGAAAACGTTGAACAATCATTTTGTGATCATGAAGCTATTGTGAATGCTTGAATGAAGTTGTTTACTTTTTCCTAGTACTTTCTCCCTTCTGCTCACAGTGGATAATATACTCCTAAAAGAGGTATACCAAGATTTAATAACACGATATAAACTATTTCCGAAAAGTTAACTAGAACGCAGACAATAGGTCTGTAAACCGTGTATTCAACTGTGCGGACACAACAATGACAAGCCAGTACCGCATTCAATAGCATTACAAAGGAGCATTGTAATTGCGTTCGACTTAACTTTTCAAAAATACTTTATATCGTGTTTAATATATAGATTCATGAAATAATGAGAGTAAAATCAAGAAAAAAAAGTTGAAAATAGTTTCTTACCAACATTCTCGGGCGGAATAGCTGGACCCGAGTCGATACTACCCCCGTAGCCAGGTGTATTGCAGAGGGGAGGAGCCCATCCTTGGTTGCAATGACAGTGATTCTTACTATTGCACACCTATAGCACAGGACAGAAAATAAAATTGGTTTTGTGAAGAAAATAACAATGATGATCATAACAATAGTAATAACTATAATGATAATAATTACAAGAATGAAAATAATAATAATAGTAAAAATGATAGTAATTTAAAAAAAATTAATATAAAGCATAAATTTTAACATACATATAGGTAGTAGTAGTATTAGTAGAAGTAGTAGCAGTAGTCATAATAGTAAGATTCAAGCCTGTTACATCACAAAAGTTACCAAATGTTATCAGCTTTTCCTTTAGAAAGCTGTTCAGATATTCTATGAGCTTAAGAACACTTTCAAGGAATGGAATTTCAATTGAATTCAATTAAATGATGACCGCATAAGGAAATATCTTTAAGCTTCTCAACGTAGAATGTAGTTAAAGATTGGGCATATAAGTAAACTGTACTCACCCCATTACCATTGCAGTTGAACGGACACTGCCTAATCCCAACATCACTCATGTTCTGGCATTTAAAGTCCAAACAAATCTAGGAGTAAGATCAGATGGATAAAAGAAATATAATGTGGAGGCCTCGTAGTGCTGACTGTTGCTTTCAACCAGAGAGCCACAATTTGTTACTTTGCAGGTTAATTTTGCTTCTATGAATCAGTCTAGTGGTTGGACGCAAATGTTTTACTGCATTCGAGGTATATAAATATGGAAGTAAAATGGTGTAGTGGTTCTGACTCTCGCCTTTTGACTTGGGGATTGCAGGTTCAAATCTCACCCATGATAATAATTTCCTTAATAATGAATAATAATGAAACACTTTTATATAGCACATAACACAATCATGCGAAGGTCCCTAAGCACTTAAAAAACATAGAAAAAGAGAAAGAAATCAGAGGAACTGGGATTATCAGTAGATTAGTTGTTTTTAAAGAGATATGTTTTCAAGTTTCTTCTGAATTTTTCATATGGTGTTATATTTGTGAGGTAGTTTGGGTGGCTATTCCATAAGATAGATGTGGCATGTGAGAATGATCTCTCACCGTATGATTTTGTCGCCATTTTATTAGCCTTTTTATTAGCAAGAAATTCATTCACATTGGTACCTGGCAGGAATATTTATTTATTGTAGTGTTCTGGTGTATTCCAGGCTAAAGCCAGGGTAATAATAATGCAAAGCGCCTTGAACACTCAGCAGAGTGACTATAAAAATTGCATCTATTTTTATTATTATCATAAACAACACACCTTTCCATCTGCACATTGTGTTCCCTCGGCCACGTAACCCGGATCTGGGACGTCCGGTCCAAAATTGAGCGAGACCGTCTTGCAGATGTGAGGCTGAAGGTTGGCATCATAGGCTCGCCCTTTAGAGATCATTGCTACACTCGTTAAGACCGGTCTAAGCGGTACGTTCTCACACATCAGCCGCCCGCATTTAGTATTCCTGTAGAGAAATAAGTGGATGTTAATCATAGAGCATGGTACAGACTTTATTACAGATGATATAAAAATATATGCGTTTGTTGTGGATTTATTTCTTTATATGTATTTAATTCGAATGATATTTGATGAATAATTTCTGAATTGAGGAGTTGTTTCATCAAAATGCCTCTTTTGTCTGATCTCAAACTTAGCTCAAATTAAACCTGACACTTTGGTTGTGTAATGCCACCCATGGCATTAATTTCCTTCACCAAGACATGACTCCCCATTGTGCTGCACTCGATCCAGGTGTGATTGGGGATATGGATGGAAGAGACCACATGATAGTCAATCAAGCTCCATGTGCACCTAGATGTGCCTTGCTGGTATACTCCAATAGGAGTGGAAGATCCATGGATGCTTGAATCAAATAACTCTCACTCACGCACTCCCAGTCTGTGCTGTCGTGAACTTCAGGCAAGGGAGTTAATTATACCAGGGTAAGGGCCCCATCACACCAAACACGACACGGCACGGCATTTACGAAAGGTCTATGCTGTGATTGGCTAATTGTTGAACATCTTTTGTGCGGAGCAGTTTACTGGACAATAACCAAGATACTGTTGAATTTCCTTGCTGTGATGCCGTGCAATTATTGGTGTGCAGGGGCCTTAAATGATAACTCTATAATTGCAAGGCCGACTGGGAGAACAAATCATTGAAAATGAAACCACTAACCTGGATATAGGTATATATAAGTATATATAAGATATAAGTATATAATTATAACTGGACAAAAATATTGGGTCAAATATTGTTTTGTTGTTACTGTTGTGTCCACCAATTACCATCATCATCATCATGAAAGGTATNTTATCTTGATTATTATCTTGACTATCATCATGTTTATTATCATAACTTACTCTGGTTCACAGCGCTTGTAGCATGGTTCATTGGGTTCCGTCCTGTGGAAACATTAGAAACAAAATGGAAAACAATTACATAATGGAAATCTAAATACAGTCAAACCTGCCTATAGGGGCCACTGTCTATAGTGACCACCTGTCTATAGTGGCCACTTAGATTGATTCCCTTCAGGTGAAAATGCATGTTATATAACCTGTCTATAGATGCCACCTGTCTACAGTGGCCACTTTTTTCTGTTTCCCTTGGGGTGGCCACTGTAGAGAGGTTTGACTGTATACATTTCATATAGCTGATTAGCATCCAACTCAGCTCTTCGTATCCCATGTCCTACTATACAATATCAGAAACACTCCTCAAAGTTTGTCATCAATTGCTAATAAACCAAATGACATGGTATAGAGTCTCTTTCATAAATCTGTGAAACATTGACTTCTTGGATTCTTTTTATGGGCAATTCTGCAAAATTGTTAAGTCTGCCACGCCAATTTCTTAAAACTATTCATTCAAATTCATCAAAGTTTAATATGTGTGCAACAGATATTATCTAATTCATACACGTAGATATTGAATGTCAATGAACAGTTGTCAATAAAGTGGTGTAAGAAACCTAACGCTTTCGCAGAAGTGCCCTTATGCCTTGGAGTCAGGTTTAAACACACAAAAATAGGCATGTAATGATAGCCGATGTTCTAGTCTACAAATTTCCGTAGTCAGCATCTTCGGAAATAATTCATAGACCATTAATTATACTTATTTATGTGTAACCCAGACTACAAAATATATCATGTTGAAAAGCTCAAAATAGGTTAGGTTGTCTTTGCAATGATTTTGAGAAATGTAAAACTGAAAGAGGTTGGTATCAAAATTACTTTTATTTGAGTTTTTTCAATGATTTTACCTGACTATTCTTTCAATAAAATTTTGGAAAAACATTATCTCCATTATAGACACTCAAACATGTATTTGTTCTTAATCTGGTTTATCCATTTACTACTGGAACAAGATAGTCTCTGCCAAAAATCTATGTAAATTACAGAATTCAGTAGTCAGTGGGTTAAACAAACACATTGGCTTACAGGGTGGCATGGCAAGGTCTCTCATCAGTCTCTCCACAACTCGCATAATGGCTGCCTTGTGTGTTGAGTGCTTAACATTCGTCAACACCCGCCCTCACTCCTGACAAAATAAATGACGTGAAATTATAGTTTGATGAATCGTTACCCTTTAACCAATTTTGCTTTATGTGTAATTTACCTCAATTCAACAATTCATTTGACTAAAAGCAAAAAGAATAGGAAAGGAAATAAGCTAACACTCATCAAAATGTTTTCAAATGACATTTGCTCATTGAATGCAAAGTATTCCTCGATGCCCACTGAGCAAAATCTGATAATCCCAATTAAAGTTATTCAAAGTTTTCAGACTTTTGAAATTCTTGATAACAATACCTGCCGCTGTTGGGAATCCATGCCAACTTTGGCAGAATCTGTGATATACTTGTGAACAATTCGCAATTCAATTTTAGTGAAATCATTGACTCGAAATTTGCGAAAATAAAATCCAAGGGAAAATTTCAGCATAAAGAGTATGTATTCTTACCAGATCTTTCACCCCACACCTCCTCACACTGCTGCTGGTAGCTATGGCATTGCCCGTCATAGCAGAGAGCATCAGGGTCTCTTCTA